>JBBMJZ010000036.1:14327119-14338551 GCA_037833815.1 Zingiber zerumbet
AATTCTTCTTTATCTTTTGGGACTGCAAAATCATATTTCATAGTTAATAAAATATTGAAATCCGTTTTGAAGAATACCTCCATTCGGTGTTTCCATGTCACGAAGTCTCCGTCAAATTTCGGGGGATGAATGCTTGTTCCGACCATCGTCTTGATCTTCGTGCTTCAGTCGGCGGTCAGTCCTTCTGAGGCGGTCTGGCTCTGATATCATTTGTTGGTGCAGCGGGGCCGGCAAGAGGGGAGGGGTGAATTCCCTACAAATTAAAAATACCCTCCTCAAAACTTTCAACTAAAAAATAATAGCAACAATAAAATAAAATAACAAGAATAAAGAAGAGACAAGAAATTTAACTTGGTTACAACCCAGAGGGTTGTTAATCCAAGGCAGTCGAACAACTCCACTAGAATGTTTCCTTCACTGTAGGCGGAGAAGCCTTTTTACACACTAAGAATGCTCAGAAGTTGCTAGGAACTAAATACAGAGTTGCATGATTAATTCCTAGCTCCAGGGGCCTTTATATAGCTCATGGAAAATCTATCTCGGGTCTTGAGGGCGCCTCCAACGAGGTTGAGGGCGCCTCCTGTCGAGGCAACAGATATCTAGACGGAGTCGAGGGCGCCCTGGACAAGGTTGAGGGTGCCCTCAAGGCAATGAGGACGCCCTCAAGATTGCAGGCAGCGCAGGCACCTTCAATACTTCGTTGAAGGCGTCTCCAGCTTGTTTTTCAGCTCCTTTTGTCTTATTTTTTTCTTCTTCCGAAGCTTCGATTACTTGGGTGATTGCGGCCAACTGAAATAGGGTTTGCCCGAACCCAATTTACGACCTTCTCCTTGAGCAGGCTTCTGTCCCGGCTTCTCGTCCCTCGAATGCCGCGCATGTTCTTCTCGTCCACCGGTGTACTCTTCCGTAACTCTTTCGTCCTACGGACGCACCAAGCCCATCGGCTCCCTTCCCGTGCCGTCCTTCTCGCTAGCTGCGTCTTCTGCTTGACTTCCTGCGCTCCTAAGCTCCTGCACACTTAGACACAGGGATCAAATAACAAGCAAGACCTAACCCAACTTAGTTGATTACATCAAAACAACCACGGGGTTCAACAGTCCATGCGCCTGGACGTCTAGGCGCCTGGACAAGCTCTGGGCGCTCAGAGCCCTTTTTCAGCCTTTTTACAGCTTTGATTCCCTACAAAACACGTTAATCCAAGCAACAAATATTACCCTACAAAACAGAGTTAGTACATTAAAAATATGATCAATTTATGACTTATATCCTGTCTATCTAAGATCAAGATCTAGTTAAGGTCTCAGTTTAGGGATCCAAAATGGACCTAAACTAGATTTGTGTCTAAAGTCCCTAATTGAGACTCATCCTCACTAGAATACTCTCGTCACTTACCTTACTTACCATGTAGAATCGCTTGACTTTACTTCGGTCTATCAAATTTCCCCGCAGTTGTCAGGTTCGTAGACCTAATTGGACTTTGGCCAGCTATTAGGTCTCGCGGACCCAGCCGAACTTTTCGCCAGATATCGGATCACTCCTTAACCTATCTGAAATTTTATACCAGCTATCAGGTTTTTCAGACTTAGCTGAATTTTAACCTACTGTCAGATCTGTCAAGTCCTGCACATTTAGTAGAAAGGTTAGATCACACAATAAATCTAACTTTAATCCACTTGTCATTCATCAAAACTTAGGTTTGACTATTGGTGCCAACTGCACCAACAAATAATAAAAAACTACCTTAGACAACTTATTCTCCCGTGCAAAAGGATCTTCTATAACAAACTTTTTAAGTGTAAAAAAATTGATTTCTTAATTTACATCGTTCTCCCCCACCGATTCTTAACTTCTAGCAAGGTGCTAGTATCTTAAACTTAGACATCCTTTCCAACGAATAAATAACTGTTGCAATATAATTTGGCTTTTTCAATTCAAGGGATAGAACTTGTGTATCATCTTGTTCTTTGATTGTTTCTGAACTTGTGTATCATCTTTTTATTCAATTGTTCTTTTCAATGAGTAAGAAATAGTTGCATCCTTATGAATAGAACTGCCACTTGGTGGGAAGAAGTAAACTGGAAAACTAACTTTCTACATTGACAAGCTTTAGAGTCAATTAATTACACTGGTACACATTAATGAAAATGTTAATAGATTTATCTTTTGTCAAATAGATGTATTGCATTATTTCATTATACCTTTATATGATTTCTTTTGGTATCGTGGGGTAGCATGAATAAGTTATACTATGTAAGTCTAAGTTTTAATAAGTAGTACATTAAACATTCGAGAGTGGTTCACATACTTTGGTAGCTATCTAAAAGCCAAATCTTGGGATTCAATTAAATGTTCTGTTGTCATCATGTGAAAAGCCACTAGGTAGGTTAGTAGTATTAGTGTTGGGCGCCTTCTTTTTCACAATGGTGAGAGCACTTACATTGGCAAAAATAAGTATATGCACATGGAATACCGCTCTCCACATTTCACAAGGAGCCAACTATCAAAACTCATTCCTCATATCCAAAATTGAAATTTTCAAAGAAAATCTATGCAACGCCATAAAAATTTAGTGACACTATCCAGGACCAGATTAACAATATTAGTCAAATCCACCAGGAGCATTTCCCATTTGTAGCAAAAGAAATCCAAATTCAGGTAAGCATCATTACAGATTCAGAGAAAAGCAAAGGAGATCGTAAGTTATTTCAGTCATATTATCAACAACTCTAGCTGAAACAGAAACCCTATGCGAAAACTGAACAGATAATAGCTTCTACAACACCTAGTGATGCAACACCAAGATCAATTTCACTTAGAGAACAAATATTATTAAATTAAGTGATAGTAGCTCATAGGATGGATCATCATAATAATGACTTATATTTATTTCGTTCATCTAGTATATATTTAGTTCCAATAGACTAACTTGTTCATACTAGTTTCAGTCAGTGATCAAGTTATTAAATGTTAATGAGGTTCGTAACATTTCTTGAAAATTATAGGTCACATAGGTGTGTGTAATGCAAACTGATATTTCACAGCAATTCCCTTACAATGTTACATGATAGAACTCACAATGGCCATAATCACTAGAGGCCAGTATTACTTCATTATTCTGAGATTTCGCTATGAACTAAAACACCTTTGACATAATTGTACTTGAGGCATGAGATTTTTGGCTACTTATCTATGAAGACTTCAGCTAAGTATCACCATAATATGGTCTAACTTGTTTGAGTCAGTTTGTTCTTTTGTTCTTTACTGGAAGCTATAAAATTCTAGTATCCTAGGTATCATCCCTTTGCCAACATTGGTGATATAAATGGATCCCTTAATCAGCATATCTTGATCATCTCCCTGGTTTGAAATTTAAGATTCTGTACTTCCTTACACTGAAACTGCTCTATGAAATAAATGTATATTTGAAATAATGGTACTTAAGGCATGAGATTTTATTAAGGTCGTCTAAGCATAACAATAAAGATGGTCTAATTTGTGCAGCTAGTTTTGGTCTTTGTTCTTGATTGGAACTTGTGAAACTTTGGTATCTACTAGGTAAGGTTACTTCTGTTGGAAAAAAAATGCAAAAAATTTTGAAGCTGATATTGTTAAAATCTCATAAGTTATATTTTGTTGAATGAAAATGGCAAAAATACATAAATTAGTCTATCTACTGCTTAAACTAGTTTCTTTTATCATGCATCACCAAAGTTAATATATGGCTATTTGTTAATGTTCTAGTTAAGAGCTTTCTAGTAATCCAACTTTTCAATGGTCATCAATCATAGGGTAAATGGGTTGTTTGCTTGAATATTCTTTTAATTCAGATTGTATCTTTGCATTAGTTTATCATTATACATACCATCACATGGCATTTAGGATGATCTTTTTATAGGGAAACAGGTAGTTTTTGTAGTTTTGGAGCAGCATTCTAGTTTAACATAAACCAATGGTGGAGAACAGGAACCCTGATATCTGAAATCTATCTTGGCATGTGATGGTCTATACATGGAAATTTAGGCAAAACATGTTGAAAGAAGCTAAATAAAGATCAAAGCCAGAGTAAAATTGGTAGAGTAGAGCTCATGTGGGTTTTGAACTATAAGAGGTGCCTTTTGTTGCCTCCTTTTCTGTGAATAGCTTGTCAACAAAGAAAAGAAAAACTAAAGAAAATGAAGAATGGAAGTGACTGATTTATTTTCCGTTTTTATTGTGTATGGAAGTTTTTTCCAGTATCTTTGGTTCAATGCCATATACTGCTCATTTTTCATAGTGTATTTTCAAATAGATAAGATTATGGAATTTTCTGACATCTTTCTTTGACTTTACCAGAGTTTGTGTAATTTACAATTTTGATTACGTTTCCTGTCAAATTATTGCACAAATAACTATTGTTTTTGGTTAAGTATTTTTTTTCCTATGTATCAAGATGTTTGGCTGCTAGGAGTTAACTGATGCCATCTTCACATGTTATTTGACTATTTGTCTGGGCTATCAGGTCATATTGCAACCTACCCTATTTCCTTCCATTTTATTCAAGGATTTCACTGATAAATCTTTAGATAAGCATTCATTGTCAATGTCTATGAATTGCTGTTAATTTGGACATCACCGACCTTGCAGATTTGAATTGCTCATCAGAATAGTTTTGTTTCCTTAAATGTAATTGTATGCAGTACATTGTTATCTCCTTGTTCTTTCTGAAAAACTACTACAGTTGGTTAAGCATGCTATTTTTCTGAAAAACTACTACAGTAGGTTAAGCATTTGTGTATTTTTCTGCTTTCGTTCCCCATATAAACCTATTAATATTATGGAAGAATTTCAATGATAAAAAGAGGAAAAGGGAAAAACTGCTAGAATTGATTCAAATGAATCAGTAGTGATCAAAATGCCTGTGCCGATTAGTTCATGGTGACAATTACTAAAAGTCCGTGTCTATCGAAATCAATCCTTCTAGGAAGTTCATTAGGAACATGGCATTCTTGAATTAAATGAAGATTTATGATCAGTTACAAAGAATGCATAGTGGAGGGTACTGAAATTATTACCTTAGTTTTTACTTCACAAGCAAATTAACAAATGATTGAGATCTTTATGAGTTAATTTTGATAAAATTTTCCCTTGTATTCTTCATGCAGATCTTCCATCTGATAAGGAGCTGCTTGATTGGAATACCCGGATGAAGATAGCAGATGGTGCAGCTAGAGGTTTGGAATACCTGCATGATAGGGCAAATCCTCCTGTCATATATCGAGATTTCAAATCGTCAAACATACTTCTGGGTGAAGGATATCATCCGAAGTTGTCTGATTTTGGGCTTGCAAAACTTGGTCCTGTTGGTGATAAGACTCATGTATCAACGAGAGTGATGGGAACTTATGGTTATTGTGCCCCCGAGTATGCTATGACAGGGCAGTTAACCGTGAAATCTGATGTCTATAGTTTTGGAGTTGTCTTTCTGGAACTGATTACTGGCAGGAAAGCGATTGACAGCACTCGGCCATCTGGAGAACAGAATCTTGTTGCATGGGTACGCCTTTCAATTACTAAAATGGCACGCCAAAACCATACTTGGCTAATAGAATGATCCTTTTGTTAAGTCATATTAGTAACATGATGCTTGGTTAATGTAATGATCTTACGTCTAATGATGCTTGGAACCCTGATTTTTAACTCACTTAATGTCACTTGCAGGCTCGTCCATTATTTGAAGATCGTCGAAAGTTCCCCAAAATGGCTGACCCATTACTAGAAGGTCGATATCCAATGAGAGGCCTATATCAGGCACTGGCTGTTGCATCCATGTGCTTACAGGAGCAGGCAGCTACTCGCCCACTGATAGGGGATGTTGTGACTGCACTTTCGTATTTAGCTTCACAAAGTTATGATCCAAATGCTGCTAATACTCAACCTCAGACCCCAAGGTCTAGAGCTGGTTCTGACAACCTCACTTCACATGGAAATTCCCCAGATCTCAGGCAAAGAGAAGTCAAGTGGGCAAATAGGGGCAGAAAAGTTGGCAGGGATGGTTCAGGTGGTGGCTCTGAGCGGAAGTGGAGCTTCGAAGAGTTGGGAATCGAGCTAGGAACTCACATGGATAGTCAGTCCATATAGGTAGATTGAGAGACTCCCCCAAGAATTATGACCATGATCTTCAGTGAGACCAAGCTGTCGTGGAGGTCAAATTATGGGGTGAAAATTGAAGAGACAAACAACTCAAAAATCCTCCAGATAGCTTCAACGGTACACACTCAGATTCATTCCTTTGTATGCCGCTCCCCGCATGCAATACTTTCATGAAAAGAAACGGTGAGAGATCAGCCCGCGAGACTTGAAACGTCACAGGTTTTGTTATGGTGCTGAATTTTCTTTGTGAATACATTCAGATGCTCTCATCATTATGCTATATATCTCCTCTAGTAGCCTTAGGAAGATGTCACACTAAAAAGTATCGAAAGGAAGAGTTATAAAATGTAGAGTTTCCAGTTAGATTGCATATAACCAATTCTGTGCAAGTTAGTGCACATTTTTGTGTAGGGCTTTCTGTAGCCCAAGCTACAACAAAACGCCATCATATTCTTTTTATACCTATTTCTTGTCAATTCTGTGAACCAAATATAAGATTAGGATGCCAACAACCACAACAATTAACCCTTATATCCATGACAACTGAATTACCACTTAAAAGAGCTTCAACACGACTATCTTTCTGAAAAAGAGTTTGAATATGCAAACACTGATAATCCTGGCTTCTTGTTCCAACAGCAAGAGAGCACAGTACGTGCACAGTCGAGAGAAACAATTTAACAAGGAAACTGCAACAGATTCTTGAGCTTGGAAGATCTTGAAGCAGATATGGCTCCTCCTATTGCTCAGCACGAGCAGGGACACACGGTGATCACCTTTCGCCTTCGAGGAGGCACACAAGCGGCCATAGTAAGCAATGCAAGGGCAACAAGTACCAGAATTCCCATCAGATTTATGCTGCCGTTGCCTCCATTGTCTTCTGATACGCTGCAGCAGAACTTGCCCATGTTTGAGGAAGAGAGATCTTTGAGCAGTGAAATCGCACAAGAGAACTGGCTTAAGGTCTCATATGATCCTTTACTCTTTCCAAGCGATGACGGTTCCATCTCCATGAGTGAGGCTTCTTTTTGAAGGCGGTGGCTAGTAGTTAGAACATCACCATCATGATCATTGAAATTAAGATTGGAGAAGGCCACGGCCACTACGTGACTACGGTCCATAATGCAACCAGCGCTTTCTTTCTGGTGGTGGCTGCCACAGAAAGCTAGTGGTTTTAGCTTTTTAGCTTGAGGTCCACCCTGACTCTGGAATTTGTATGAAAACAAAATCTTGTTTGCTTAATTAAAGGTTCGATTTCTTAGTGAATGGAGAATCTAGCATGCTATTGAGTTTTTTTTTCTTGAAAAGAAATATTTGTTTATTTTTTAATTTGTGTGTTAACTTCTTTTGCTTTTTCTCTTTCAAAAAGGCAATTCTAGTTACAATCAACTACGTTTTTTCTTGCTTCGCTGCATTGATTAAAATTCTACTCATTCATCAAGGAAAGTTGCAGATATTGTTCAGTGTAGATTATCTTTAAGGTTATTTATTACTAAAGTAAAATTAGCTTAAACTAGAATACTCCTTCAAGCTCAAAGTTTTATTAGATGAACTCCGTGTTGGAAAGAGTGCAACCGTGAGGCCGAGAGGAAGGGAGAGAAAAGGAGGAGTTACAATGGACGTCAGGAATTGCCCAGCTCAATCACTCTGACACTTAAGATCTCCAACGGAAGAGATTGTAAAGATGCACAGTAATAAGGAAATGATATGATTTGTGAGCTCAAGTGTGCGCACATCCTTGGCTCGTAGATATGAGCTACTTCTATAGTGTTGTTGAAATAAGAGCAATGCTGCTCTCATTAATTAAATGTCACATATTAGCATATCATGGTAGTATTACAGTCGTATCTTATCAACGGTCATGTCACTCACGTTCTATATTTATAAGCCGTTCCATGTGTTCTAACAACCCACACTCTATCCCACGTGTTGTGTCAGGATATGAAATTAGGAGGTTCAAGTCAGGGAAACCTAACCAAAGGAGTTGGACCTACTATAAAGGTGGTTGAGTTGATTGGTTGAAATGAAGATGTTGAGCGAGCAGAGTTCTTGGCATCTGGATAGACTGAGTCAGAGGAGTCGGGTACACTGACCTTAAGGAGCTAGGGAGCTTAGCCTAATCAGGTAGACTGACTTGAAGGAGTCTGCGGAGTTAAGCCCAAGGAGTCGGGTAAACCGACTTGAAGGAGCCGGGGGCGCTAAGCCTAAGGAGTGGGGTAGACCGACTTGAAAGAGTCCGGGGAGCTAAGCTAAAGGAGTCGAGTAGACCGACTTGAAAGAGCCGGGGGAGCTAAACTTAAGGAGTCGAGTAGACCGACTTGAAGAGGTTGGGAGAGCTAAGCCAAAGGAGTCGAATAGACCGACCTGAAGAAGCTGAGGAACAGAGTTCAAGGAGTCAAGTAGACATACCTGAAGGAGCTGGGAGCTGAGCCAAAGGAGTTGGGTAGATTGACTTGAAAAAACTTGAGGAGCTGAGCCCAAGGAGTAATGTGTTAATGGTTCACTTTGACTTACGTTTCTATTTGACCTTTGACTAGTATGCAAGGATGAACGCTATCCCCTATCAGTCGGTTAGGTGTTCTCCAATGAAAAAAAAAATCTTCAAAAAAAAAAAAGTTTTAGTGAATTATGTGATCTATGAAGACTTTTTAACATCAAACACATGGAAACTAAAAACAACAAAATGAAATCTACCTCCAAGCTTAAGGCATGTGATTAAGAAATTATTTTCAAAGGACGCAGAGAATCTGGATCACTTTATTTGACAAGCTGCACACTTATTTGAAGTCACTGAGAAACAGTTAAGACCATAAAAATTGCACTATATCTTAAATTGCTTGTGAAAGTCAAGAACAAGTGATGATTAATGAGAATACACTTCAAGGAAGGATGGCTATATCATAGTATCATACTTTCAAAAAAGTTTTGGAGCGATAATATTTTATCAGAAAGTGTTGCAAGCTAATATTGACACAATTATTATTGTACATGGAGATTATGCTAAATCATATAATGATTTTTATACAATTGCTAGAGAATTGAAAATTGAAGATAATCATATGTTGGTGCACGCAAGGTTTTCTCATGACGGACATTTTCGGTAGGTATTCTAGTCTTTTAGAATTAATAAGTGTGCAGTCGTTGAATTTCTACATCCTATTATTGGTATGGATGTTAATTTGTCATCTGACATGGAAGTATTTAGCAGTTTTAATGGTGATAAATAGTGTCAAATTGACCCAAGTAATGAAAATTACGCATGGGAGAATAAAATGTACAAGTAATGAAAATTATAACTAAGTGACATGTGTATTATTTAATGTGGTTCGGAACCCCTAGTGTCCTACTTCACGACCTATCAATTCGTTAGGTGGATCACTCCTCGTAAATCACCACTACATTTTTCTCTTTTTTGAAGCTATCTTCGGAGGTAGAGAAACCTTGTTACAATGAATACTTGACACAATAATATAATGACTTATAAATGAAGCATAACTTGACAAATAAAAAAATAGGTGGGATTAAAAAGACTGATAAATAAATAGACAAATACACAAACTATTGTTGCAATGCCTTGTGAAGAGCTTTCTTGACGAGCACGAACATATTTCTAAGTTGCTTGAGTTGTATTAAAATGATTGAGTTGAAATTTTATGATTTTTGATATTCACTATCGCTTGAGTTCTATCGACTGATCCACAGTTTACCCGGTGTATGTTCCTCCGTAATTATCCACTTTTCAATCATCAATCCTCTAATTTTGGTCTCTCGGAAAGTTAACTTGTTCCTACACCACAAAGTTTGTTCGAACATTATTGATTATATAAAAAATATGCATGAGTAACCAACACTTGTCTTCCAAGAAGAGTTTCAGTTAAGTTCCTCGCTTACAAACCAACTAACCAATGGAGAACTTTAGTTGACTATCTATTGACTTGGACTTCAAAACTGTTATTGGTTTCTTGATCGTCAATGCTTAGCTCTACAGAGCTACCCACGTCCCAAGCATAGACACACTTTCTCACAATCTTCTTTGTATCCTCTCTTGGACTTACCTTAGCTTGCCTGGTCAACAGGATTTCTTACATTGTTTGACGTTGGATCCTTTTGATTTGTCTGAACTTTCTTACATAAAAAAAAGCATTATTTCCCTAAACTTATTTAGATATCTTTTGGAAATTAAAACATTTTCACAATCAGGTGGTTTTGAAAATAGTGTTTTATCTCAAAATATTCTAAATATTTTCAAAAAAACATATTGTTGGTGTAAAATCTAAGGTAATCTTTGGTAATTTATGTTTTTTTTTATGTATATCAATGGGGGAAAATGAACTTTAAGTTAGAAATATTTAGAATCTCCCAGTTTTTTCATAAAACCCTTAAACTCAAACCTAACTTAAGAGTATTGTCAAACATTAAAAGAGGGGAGATTGCTGGTGTAATCAACCTCCAATGTTTTGATGTTTGACTATCAACCTTTGTCTGGTAGAGTTTGATCAAGTGTTAAGCTAAATAGGATTCAATATTTAGAAGTGAGAAATCTAATCAAGTCATGATTGACCTAATGATTAGCAAAGAGAAATCTAGTTAGGTCAATTGTTGATCAGATAACTAGCAAAGGAAGTCCAAACTAGAAGTTAAGTAAGAGAGACCTAGCAGGTTAGTGAGAATCAGATGTTAGGCAAAATTCTAGTCATGTCAAGAGTGATTAGATGCCTAGTAAAGGAAAGTCCTAACAAGTTAGAGAGAATCGAATGTTAGGTAAGAGAAAAGTCTAAGCATGTCAAGGTTACCTGATGTTTGATCCAAGTAGATCATGGTGACCAAATGTATAGCAAGGATGAGTAGTGTACCAAGTGACTAGGAATTTTAGTAGGTTAAGGAAGGTCGGATACTTGGCAAAAGAAAATTTAAGGGAGTGAGCCTTAGGTGGTGAAGTCTTGGAGGAAGTTCAAGCAAGAAGCCTAATAGGTCGAGTAGACTTACAGAAGTGTGGATTGATCCTATGGGAGTGATCCTTAAGTGGTAAAATCTTGGAGGAGTGAACTCCAATCAAAGATAAACTAAGTAGCTCAGGTAGATTTATAAGATTAGGCTAGGTTGGTTGTTTGTATATGTATGCTTGTCTTGCAAGAACTTGAAGCTGGAAGCAAGATTGGGGGAGCAGATAGATGCAAAACAGATGCATCCATCAACTTGGACAAGTTCAGGCACCCTATGGTCCAAGCTGTTGGTTGCTACTCGAAAAACCTAATGGTTCCACTGTACAAAAATTTTGTACAAGGTCTGAACCTTTCCTAGCT
>JBBMJZ010000036.1:14413616-14452834 GCA_037833815.1 Zingiber zerumbet
TGCCTTCAAGCCTACTTCCTTTGGCTCTCGTCCCTCGGATGCATTCAAGCCCACGGCTCGTCCCCAATGTCATCCTTTGCGTATACTTTAAAGTCACTTCCCTCGACCCTTGTCCTTATTGGCTTGTCCACGGTCCCTCGGTTGTTCCATTCTTCACTAGACCCGAAACCATCAACCTGAGTCATATGTGTATCCTGCAAACCTGCACACTCACATACACATATCAAATAACGAGTGTAATCCTAACTTAAACCCTTTGCCTAAACACCAAAATACATGGTCGCACGGACTATTGGGATTGCTCCAACAATGAGCTCCTTGTGTGTCTTAACATGCTCCTACAAAACTTAATACACAAATCAAATATAAATGCAAGGCATAACTTAAACCCTTTGCTCAAACATTAAAATCCAAAGTCGAAACAGACCACTTAGAACACGATTACTACAACAAGTGTCCTTGCCATGCTTAGTTAGAACCTAACTTTTATAAACCCACAACATTTGTAAGGTAATTTGATTACAAGTTAAGTATTACCAAATACCAATACCCCACATTTTATAATATCCCTAAAACTTAGTGACTAAATGTTAGGCATTAGTGGAACCTCACACAATCAAGAAAAGTGTGAATCATATTAGTTGGAAATTGATTAATATATAATATCACAACACTTTTGTAGGCTTAATATCAACTAAACAAATATCCTAAATTAGGAAACACAATTATGGTTTGAAGTATGGGACCGTGTAGATCAACTCAAGCGAAATTTATTATTCCACTTGTCAACCAGCATATGAAATACTTAGCACTAGCAAGAAGAGAGGAATAAGATGCTTTAAAATTTTAAACTATCAAGCGGCAGAAGCGAAATTTGTTGTTTCGCCCGTCGCTTGCGCCGCCATCTTGTGGTGACCTCTGCAAGGTCATGGAGGCTACCGCGATCCCATGGTGACCTCCGCTTGCTCTCAAGGGCGCTCGATCTTGCAAATTTTTTTTTTTTTAATATTTTATTTTTTTAGTATTTTAGTTTTTAATATTTAGGTTAAAAATTTTATTTTAAAAATATTTTAATTAATGTATTTTATATTTTTAAAAAAATACTAAAATCATATCGGCATGACAAGATATACCGAAATTGTATCGTTTTGGTCTGATATGACTGGAAATTTTAAATGACATAACGGGTGCTTTGGCAGTTATTACTATATGTGATAACGCATGGGGTGCTTCTGGCTACTGTAGTTGGTCATGTATGACAATTGCGGGTCAGGAAGGGAAGACAAAGGATCAAGATTCAAAAAAATTAAAAAGAGGGAAAAATAATACTTTAATTAGGAAATCCTAATTAAATTGACTAATTGATCATTAACCTTATAAAAACACACTAATTCTAATTAAATACTCTTCTATATAACTTGCTTTAGTTTTAAATAGATCAAAAGAAATCCAAATCGAGTTCGGAAGATTTAAATCCACTTAATCTTAATCATCATATTTACTTGATTAACTTTATTTGACCTTGAACCAAATTCCACTCGACTATAAAACTCAAAATATTTATTTCATTTATCTTAGTTACATATCTAAAAATTTTTAAAAAATAATTTGGAATACACAAATTTAAATGGGATAAACTTAGTATCCAACAGTGGTGAAGTTATTTTTTATAACAGTGGAAGAGACCAAGAGAAATTATATGAGAAAGCAATAAAATAACTGTAGTTTGATGAGATCCTATCGAGCTTCTTGTCCTTCTTTATTTTTGTTTCTCAGTTTTGATTCGAGCATTAACAACATGGTTCACATAACACTTTGATTAAATAAAAATGTAATTAAATAAATTTAAATAATTTATTTATTTATTTTTAGTATTCATTTTATTGGAATATTTTATGATTGCAAGATACATGAACTTATTAAACAAAATTATTTTTTTTTAAAAGTAAATGTTCTCAAATTTATATGTATTTTATTAAAAGATTCTTAATTTTTTAATTTAATTCAGTCAAGTACAAATTGAGTTTTATATATTTAAATTTTGAAAAATTTCATAATTATAAAATTAAGAAAATTTAATTATAAAATTTAAATTGTAGTTTAAACTTAAAATATAATATTGGCGCTAATACATGTTATTTACTACGTTATAACATTGGCGCCAATCTTTTTGAAGCAGATTTTTTGAAGCAGATTTCTATTTACTACTTTTCCCTGTTTCCTGGAACTATGTTTCTTTTGCTGTTATACACTCCACTTGCTGCTGCAAGTGAAAGTTACTCTGTTCTTCTGAGAACAGAGATTGTGTAGTTGAAATCATTCACATCAAGAATACACTTTTCAAGTTTAGCATAGCAAATACTAATTAAGGGAATTCTGGAGATCCTTATGTAAAGGATCATGGTAGCATACATGGACACACTAGTCTGTCCATAGTCCATGCTGGACATTTGGTCGCTTACTTGAATGCTACTGGTATATCATACCTACCTAATTTTTATTATTATCTTCTAGTTCCTGAATGAGGAGTGTCTTACATGGATTCAAAATATTACAAAGTTGAAGATTTTCAATTTTATTTCTGACCATTTGATTGATGTTCTGTTGCAGATATGAGAAAGATCTTTCCATTTGAACTTTTTCACTTGGGGGGAGATGAAGTCCATACTGGTCAGTTTGCTTGTTGTGTATCTTTTATAGCTTTTGCACTTTTATGAAGCGTTTTACTATCATACTTAGTTAAACAAATGATTTGGAAGAAATTTCAGCATTATAGAGGATCTCGTTATTTTGTTCTCGTATTGCTTTCTTCAAGGAACAATTGCTTAAGCATAAGTAAACAGTACAAGGCTTCTATTTGATTTATCCACAATTCTTTGTCCATTAGAAATTTTCTTATTATTGTCTTAAGGTGTAAAATGGAAAGAAATATAATCACTCTTAGACAAATCTTAAATTGTTTGGCATAGCTGAAGTGAAAAACATAAAAATTAAATTATTAAAAGAAAGAAAACTAGGGTCGTAATAAGCAGCAAAAGATGAAAACTTAAAGAGCTTCGAGCAGAAAAATTTCCCCTCTTTTCAAGGAGAATTCTCCTTATATCCCATCGTTCAAGCT
The DNA here is from genome assembly GCA_037833815.1 of Zingiber zerumbet. Lineage (NCBI taxonomy): Eukaryota > Viridiplantae > Streptophyta > Magnoliopsida > Zingiberales > Zingiberaceae > Zingiber > Zingiber zerumbet. The sequence goes on from JBBMJZ010000036.1 coordinate 14,416,735, forward strand.
GATTTTTTGCTCTTAAAATAGCTAAATTATCATATACAAATCTGCAAAAGATAGCCTACGACTGTATCTTAATTAATAAAAGATTTATAATCATAAAAGTTGTACATTGCATGGTTTAAAATCTCCAGCCGTATTGGAGTTTTGATTTATGATAGGAACAATATGGTTTCGGTATTGTATCGTGTCGTGCTGATATAATTTCGATATTTTTTAAATATAAAATATATTAATTAATATATAAAAAATAATCTAAATATTTAAAAATTAAAAACACAAATATAAAATATTTTTTTAAAAAAAGAAAAAAATATGGGATGGTTTTATTAATATGGTAAATAAATAAATATTTTATTATATATTTTTGAAATTTAAATAAATAAAAAATATATATTAAATTAATAGAATAGTTTTATTAGGCTTCCACTCCACGATAGTGGCTGTGCTGGTGCTGAGCGGCTAGCGGAATGGTAAATTGTCTACTTTGTCTAGCATAAAATGAAATTTTAATCCATGTTACGATGCATTGATTAAAATCTCATTTCGTTTCGTTCGATACGAGCAAAACATTTCGTTTCGCTCATGGACTTGCACTAACATAGGAACACCTCTAGTGCTGGCACACCCCTTGGACGCATTGCGCTGCTCTGACAATGTGTTTGGAGGCATCACTAGGGCATGGTGACGCATCCGAAGGTGTTGCGTGCGCCCGACGACACGTTTAGAGGCAACGTGCGGGCCCAACAATGAGTCTAGACATGTCACGGAGGTCGGAATAGGGTGGGGGTCGAGGGAAGGTTTTAATTTAATTAACTTATGTAAATAGTTTTAATCAACTCCTACCTATGATTAGGATAATTTAAATAAGTTTAATTAAAGCCTATATAAAATTATCATATTAATTATATATATATATTAAAAAAATATTTTATTTTTTATTTTAAAATATGTAGATTAAATTTTTTATTTTTAGTTAATATATTTTATATTTAAAAAATATCAAAACTATGTTGGCACGATACGATACCGAACCCATATTGTTCCGGTAGGGACCGATACCTCGGCTCAAGATTTTAAACCATGACACAATGTATATAATTTATTGGCTTTAAATAACCAACCAATGCATAAAATGTGTTGTCATTGTGCAACTAATGCATATAATCTGCACTTTAAATGACTACTTAATTCCTTTGACATCCCCTCAAATTGATCTATAAGTATAAATTTGTTGACAAAGGAATTTATGGCATTGACATGTTATGGATTTGGTGAAAATATCCACGATCTGTAGAGTTGTAGAGATATGTGGTAGAGTGATAACTTGGCAATCACATGCCTCCTGGATAAAGCGGTAGTTGGCCTCTATGGGCTTCATGTGTCTGTGGCAGACATAGCTGGCAACAATTTAGATGGCACTAGTGTTGTCAACATGTAGCAGAGTAGGTTGAACTTGGGAGAAACCAAGCAGTGCAAGGAGACCACACAACCAAATGTTCTCACAGCTTGTAATAGACATGCCATGGTACTTGCCTTAGTAGATGATTTAGAGACAATGTCTTGCTTCTTGCATTTATAAGAGATAAGAGCATCACCAAGGAATGTACACCATGTCGCAGTAGGTTTCCTAGTGTTTGGGCAGCTGGCCTAATCAACATCATTATTGGCTTGTAGTTGGAGTAAAGAACTAGCAGGAAAGCATAGGCCATGACTAGGTGTGCCAAAGATATATCTAATGATGCGTTGGACGTGGATAGGTGAAGATGCCGAGGTGCTTGTATGAACTTGCTAATGGTATGAATGAACAACATGAGATATTGTTTGAGTGATGGTTAGATGGATAAGATTACCAACCAACTTCGAATATAAAGAAGGGTCCTCAAGGAGCTTACCTTTGTCACGTTGATATTTTACATTAATTTCCATAAATGTGCCAAGTGTGAACAGATATAGTGTTCGTGAGTCCAGCTAACTAAAACCAAATCCAAGATATACTTGTGTTGATTCAAGAAGATATCTTGAGGCTGATGATGCACTTCTAGCCCTAAGAAGTAGGTGAGTTGACTAATGTCTTTCATGTGGAAAGTAGTATGCAACAAATTATGAATTTCAAAGATAGCCTCCATATTGGAACCAGTGTTAACTATGTTGTCAACATAAACAAGTAGGAAAACTATTCTCTTAGATTTTATTTCGTAGAAAAGGGAGAGCTGACTTTGAGTAAATGAAAAGTCAAGGAGAGTGGACCGAAATGTTTCCCTACAAAGAACGTCTAGTTTGCAAACTTCATTAGGTAAGGAAGCAGCATGTCATAGGGAAGTTTCATGTAAACTTCTTCCTTGAAATCAACATGTAAGAATGCATTCTTGACATCCATTTGATATAAAGACTATGCAACAAGGGCTAGTAATGTTCGTACGGTGGCCATCTTGCCGACTGGTGTGAAGGTCTCATTGTAGTCTAGTTCATACTCGTGCATGTTGCCAAGGACTTCTAACCGAGCCTCGTAGCTATTTATGAATCCATTGGAACTAAGCTTGATAGAAAGCACAAACTTACTACCAAGAGGTTTCACTGATAGGTGCACGGAATAATGCCCAGCTCTAATTTTCTTTTGTTTCAATAGCTTTTTGCCAACACTCATGTTCCATTGCCTGTTTATCAGATGTGGGAATAGGAATACAAGACAAGGTGGCTATCGAGGATAAAGAAGGGGTGATACCATACCTATCTGATGTTCTACGAAGTATTGTGTCTGAGAGGATGAAGTGTGGTTGCTGGATATGTAGAAGTGTCATTTATGTGTTGGACTTGTGCCGTTGATATAGTATGATAGACTTCATGCTGTGGGATCTGCAGAGAGTGAGTAAACGATGACAAAACCAAGAAAAACTGGAACTAAAGGAGAAAGTGGATCACAGTAAGTGAAACAAATATATACTGATTTAAAAAAACACATTTTGAGAAACCTGAATACTACACAAATTGGGATCACTTCAAAGAAAACCTTCTGGTGTCCTAGAAAAGAAAATTGAATGGATTTTAGCTACGAGAGAAAGATGAACATAACACACGACCAAAGGTATGAAGGTTAGAATAATTGGGATATGACCAAATAATTGAAGTGAAAGGAGAATATGATTGAATGAAGGAGAAGACAATCTGTTGATGTGGTGGAGAGAGCTTCACATCAAAATCAAGAGGGCACAAGTGGCTCTAATAAAAGGTTGTGGACAACATCAACAAGGTGGCGATTCTTTCTTTCAACTACTTCATTTTGTTGTGAGGTTGAAGGGCAAAATTGTTGAGAAATTATGCTATTGGTTTGCAGAAATTCTGAATAAATGAAACATGTACTCATACCAATTTTCAAACCAAATAATTTTGATATTGACAGAAATTGAGTTGGTATATGTGCATGAAAAGGCTGAAAATTAAAAATACTTCATCTTTAGAATACAATAACAACAACTAAGTATTTATCTCATTAAATATGGTTGCTTTTATTGATCCTCTTACTCCATTGAGCTCAATCCCCTACTATATCTACATCTATATTTAAATGAATTTTATCCTGTTTTATTATTGCTAACCAAGTTTTCTATGATCTCCCTCTTCCTCTATTAATGTGCGTATTTTTCATGATCTCACATCATCTGGGGCATTTATTGGACACTAAGTATGCGGCCATACCATTTTAAAAGCATCTTTCATAGCCTTTCATAAATATGCACAACCTCGATTTTCTCTCTAATGTTCTCATTTCTTATCATGTTTATCCTCGTATGTCTGCACACCCACTTTAACATTCTCATCTTTGCAACTCTAATCTTTTGTTTGTGTGTTAGTTTCATAACGCAACATTCAACTCTATATAACATATTAAATCTAACTTCATTTTGTAAAACTTCCTTTTAATCTTTAGAAGTACCTTACGATCACAAAGAGCACACTTCCATTTCTATCATCTTACTTGTATCTTATGTAAAATATCTCTATCAACTCTATTCTTTTGTAAAAACGATTATTTCATATATTCTATTTTTGCTCTACTATACCTAACACCTTTTACTTTTGGTGTTTTGTACCAAGATTTGAGCTTAACATTTACACATTCACATGTCTTATTGACTAAACCAATGTTATATGCAAACAATATGCATCATGATAATGTGTCTTGGATGTGTCTAGTGAGTCCATCCATGATTAGTGTAAAAAGATATGGACTTAGAGTTGATCTTTGATATAATCTATGAAACACTTCAATTAATCCTTACCATTACATTCTCATACATATCCTGAATTGTTTCAATATACACTACAATAATATCTTTCTTTTTTAAAATTCTTCACATAATTTTCCTCTGGACTCATCTTTAATTATTTCAATATATACTACGATAATATTTTTTTTTCTAGAATTCTTCCCATAATTTTCTTCAAGATTGTCATAAGTTTTTTCTAAGTCAATGAATACTATATGTAAGTCTTGCTTCTTTTCTTTATACTTGTCAATCAATAATGTAAGAAGATGTATAACTTCTATCGTTAACCTTTTAGGCATGAGTCCAAATTGATTTTCAGTCATCTTGATCTTCTTCTTTAATTTTTTTCCATCTCTTTTTCTAAAGTTTGACAGAGAGCCTTGGCGCAATACTCAAGTTGATGTAGTGTGACCTTGTGGTCACGGGTTCGAGTTGCAAAAATAACCTTTTGTAATACAGAATAAGACTAGATCCGTATTGACGAAAGTTTCGTGCACTAGACTGTTATTTTTTTACTTTTTTTTTAAAGTTTCATGAGTTGACTCATTAACTTAATACCCCTGTAATTTGCAAAATCTTGTACGCCTCCTTTATTTTTATATAGGGCCTAGAGTACTTTTCATCCACTGATCATATTTTTAAAATTTTTAATATTAGGTTGATAACTTTATAAGCTATTTGATATCCTACTTTCCTAAGAACTTCAATATCTCTACTAAATATCAACTAATCTAATCACTTTCTCGTTTAGCGCCTATTCTACTTTTCAAATTTGAATTCTCTAATAAAATTTAAGTTTTTAATACTCCTCTAACCTACTCATGTTTCCTAAGCTAAGTTGATCACCTAAAGATTTATTAAAAAGGTGATAAAAATACTTCTTTCATTGTTCCTTTATTTCTTCATTTTTAACTAGTATTCTATTAGATTCATCTTTAATGCATCTTGTTTGAGTAAGATTTATTATTTTTCTCTCTTTCGCTTAAGCTATTCTGTAGATATCTCTTTCCCCTTTTTTACAAGCGTTCAAAAGCTTCATTCTTTGCTTCACTCACTATTAACTTGACCTCTTTCTTGGCTGCTACATACCTTTTTAAGTTTTCTTTATTCTTACAAGTGTATAGGAACTTATAGCGTATTTGTTTTTTTTACCACTTTCTTTTATACTTCCTCATTGTACCACCAAGATTCTTTATTTATTGGTGCCCATCTTTTTGATTCATTGAGTATGTTTTGTTTTTACTATCTTTTTGTCTTACTTGAGTTGTCATGTATTTTTCTAATACTTATACTCTACCCCATCCTTTAACTTCAACCATTTGCTCCTAAGAGTCATGTACATTTTTATTTTGTTGATACTTTCTTGAGGTACAACACCACTAACCTATGTTGGGTGGTTAAGTTTTTTTCAGGATGATCTTGTAATTATTGCAAACTTTTTTATTCCTCTTCCCGACTATAAGAAAGTTAATTTACTATTTATTATTCACTTTTAAACTTAGTGTTTTTCTTTCATCTTGAAAAACGTATTAGCTATTATAAGTTCATATGTTATCATTAAATCCAATATGTTTTTCCTTTTTTATTTCTTCATCCAAAATCATGGCCTCCATGCACTCTATCATATTGCTAATTTCTTACTTAAATCTCCTTTTATTAGAACTATTTCATTTGACGGAATTTTTGTATTATCTTATCTAAATATTTCCAAAACTTATGTTAGGTGTTTTCATCTAATTCTATTTAAGTGCATATATGCTAATTACATTGATAGTTTCTTTTGTTACCACTATCTTGAGAGCTATAATCTTATCTTCCTTCGTAACTAGTACTACTTCATGCTTTAACGAACTATCTTCAACACCATCCTTGATTTTGTCCAATCGAGGAATCTCCATTCCCGACCTTGTGGGGATTAAATTCTCATCCCCATCCCCGTCCCCATCCCCGCTTCAAATGCTCATTGTCCATTGACTTGGCCAAAAAGGTTTTCAATTTTCAACACTTTCTATTAATACAAGAATCTAATGATATATAAAGATTAATATTAATTAAACAATACATATATAATAACATTAATAATCCATGATTTAATAAACAAAAAAGATCAAACTCCATCATCATTATTATTATCGGGATAGGTTCGGGGATGGGGATAGCATCCCCATACCTGCCCCGTTTAACTACGAGAATTTGAAAAATCTTCGAATCCAAACCCATACCCGAAAAGATTCCCTGAACCCGCTCCTTGTTTCGGGTTTTCCCCACGGGGCCATGAACCTGTAGGGAAAATTGTTATCCCTAAACACTATGCATTTTTATCATATTGCTAATTTCTTACATAGATCTCCTCTTATTAGAATTATTTCATTTGTTGGAATTTTTTGTATTATTATCTAAAACTTTCGAAAACCTATATTTGTTATCTTCATCTAATTCTACTTAAAGTGCATATATGTTAAGTGCATTAATAATTTCTTTTGTTACCACTATCTTGAGAGCTATAATCTTATTTTCTTTCCTAACTAGTACTACTTCGTGCTTTAACAATGCCTATTCCATTTCTCATTTTACTCTTTTCTATCTACCATAACTTAAAATCTAAGTTATCTATAATATTTGTTTTCTCCCCTACTTATTTTATCTCTTATAAGCACAAAATATTAATTCTTCCATTTCTTTGCCAATGGGTATTCCTATGTTTTATGTTTCAAATCTAAGACAATCAGTATTCCTATAATGTCTATTCTTATTCAACCTAGGGTGTAAGAATTCTTGCATATTTAACACTATACTTGAGTTCTCATGGACATGGGTATGCGGCGAGGAACCTGTGACGTGTTCTTTCCGGGGAACAACCTAGCATTAGTGCAATAATTTGATGGATCCACATATAACATTTGTCTTTGTTTGATATTGGCCGACAATCTAACGTAATTTTTTTGCTTTATCCGAGCTTTGGATCGGCCATGACAGAGTTTATTCATCTTTAGAATGCCAAATTAAATCATGTGAAATGTCTAGTCATTGTAATTAACATGTGAAGTATATACCCGACATATCACTGTGTATCATATATAAAGGCTGGTTTATATTTGGTGTGCCAGTGGGAAATGACAGTTGTACTTTTTACCAAACCAATAAGAGTTGCAATCAAATTGAAATCCCTGAGAGATGGTGATTCTTTGTTATCAAGCAAACCTGATTTTAGCAAACCATGGAGTACATTAGAGTTTGGATGCCCAAGATGTTCATGCCATGCTCGGTCATCAACATGAATAGTGTTACAGGTGATAGAGGGCAAATTGAAAAATAGAGAAAAGAAACTGGAGAAGGAAAACATGGCCGAGATCTTTCTTGTTTGTTGATCCTGCACAACACAGTCAGATTTAGAAAATTCCACTTTACAAGCATTGCTAACTAAATGACTGACAGAAACAAGATTGGCAGTAAGGCCTGGAGAGACAAAAACATTGGTTAGAGAAAAAGAAACATCACGGTGGCTAGAATAGGTAAAGAGTTGCCATCAGAAGTATAAATGTTGAGATTTCCAGAATATTTGTGTATATTAGTGAGGAAATTATCATTGTTTGCTATATGATGGGAAGCTCTGGAATCAAAGGACCAAGGAAATGAAGTAAAGGATCCTAAAGCAGAGGATACAGGAAGTCATTTGTTGAATCGTTTAGGTGGTTACAGGTTGAACAGGAGTAGGAGCACTTTGTGTTACATGTACTACATCCACAGATCCACCAGTACCAAGAAGAACCAACTAAGGGACATCCACAGATCCACCAGTACTGGAAGAACCATCTGAGGAACTAAATGCTGTTTTAGATCTCTTGGGTGGTTGAGTAGGACGTTCCCTGATGATATGGCCATCCTTTTTGTAGTAGTTGCAGAATTTTTTGAACAATTTAAAGCATATGGCCAAATCCTCTGCAACAAAAGCATTGAATGCTGCTCATGTCCCTGTCTTTTGACTTTTGGCTTGCCTTGACAGCTTAAGCCATATGAACAGAAGTGGATGCAAGGAAGTCGCTGCTTTTCATGAAATAAATCATCAAGGCATGCATCCAAGGAAGGGACTGTTCTCGGTTCAAAGATTGGACTTGCTGCCTTCAAATTCAGATATCATCAGTTTCATAAGAAATTGATCCTTTTAAGTAGTTTCATGGACAAATTGAACACAATTAAGACCTTCGTGAGGCATAAGGCAAGGTATCATGAATTATGGTTTAAAATCTCAAGCTGTATTAGAGTTTCAGTTATGATCGGAACGATACGATTTCGGTATTGTGTTGTGTGAAACCGTATCATGCAATGCTGAAATGTTTCGATATGTTTTAAATATAAATATATTAATTAAAAATAAAAATTAATCTAAATATAAAAAATTAAAAATACAAAAAATAAAAATAAAATAATTTTCTAAACAAAAAAAGGAGATCGTTACACCTCTATATGGTACATAAATAAATAAATAAAATTTATTATATATTTTGAAAATTAAAATAAATAAAATATATATACTAAATTAATGAGATAATTTTATTAGGCTTTGATTAAGCCTATTTAGATTATCAATATTATAGCTTGGAGTTAATTGAAATTATTAATATAAAGTTTAAGTTTAATCATAAGATTTTTTTTTTTTGTCTATATCATCCTTCGCGATGCGACATCCTCGTGAGGCTGCAACTGGCCTCATGGTGACCTTGCAAGGTCGTCGAGGCCTCACGAGGCCATTGCGACCTCATGAGGCCGTCGCGACCTTGCGAGGCAGTCGCGACTTTACGAGCCTTGTGGTTATGGTGCTAGTAGTAATTGGTGTCGATCCCACGCCGAAAGAGTAAATACTATCCGTTTCAAGCAGTACGGCTCGGTATTTCAATCCATGACATAAACTATATCATCTAGCCAATGAAGCCATAATAAAAATCAGAAAGAGAGACTGCTCTATTGGAGAGTAGCTAGTTCATGTTCGAGCTATAATCAATGAGCAGTGTTACATAGACTGTAGAGTTTTTTTTTTTTTTTGGTAATTCGACATCTCTTTTTCAGTCATAATAAAGGTTCATGGTTTAAAATTTTGAATCATATCAAAGTTTCGATTTATAATTAGAACGATACAGTTTTGATATTATATCATGTCGTACCAATATAATTTTGGTACTTTTTTAAATATAAAATATATTAATTAAAACATATTATCATATTATTTGATTACTATAAATACTTACTATTAGGTTAAACTAATATTTTAAAAATTAGGATCGAGTAAAAATTAATTTAGGATTTACTGAAATATAAACATAATGATTAGGACCGAGTAGCTATAAATAAATTTAATTGAATTTATTTTATTTAGTTTAAGGAAGAAATTTTTGCCATGTATTTAAGGAGGAAAGGAGTAAAAAAATTAAAAAGGACATTTTCATGTGTTTAAGGATGAAAGGAAAAATAATTAAAATATGGAGAAGAATGAGAAAGAATTAAGATGGGAAGAATTAACCATTAAAAATAATTTTAAAAATAACAATTGAAAAAATAAAATTGAAAAAAAAACTCAGCGGGTTAAAAAAACATAAAGAAATTATTTAAATTGAAAAAAAGTCAACCTCGTGCAGCTGCTGCGGTCTCATGTGTGGCCTTGTATAGGGCGGTCTATGTCCGCGCCATTTTGGTCGGCGAGTAGAACAGTATGTTTCGCCCATGTCGCCGAGTACGACATCCTTGCTTTTATTTTTGACACTAGCAAGATTGTTGTCATCAATATGGCCCCATAAATTCTTGCAAATATCTTAAAGTTGAGTTCCCATGTTGAGTAGTTATTGCCATTAAAACAAACCAAGAAGCATCATACTTATACATGAGGCTGAGAGAACTTGTCAAAGAATAAATAAGAACGAGGGACTTAACTAGGGTTGAGTTCGACTCGAGAGCAAGAGACATGTTAGGATTCATAGTTGAGGCTTTGATACTATAAAAAAAAATATAGACAGTTTTGAGCTGAAAAAGATGAAAAACTTGAGTAGAGAGAGTCTCCCCTCTCTTTGAGGAGATTTGTGCTTACATTGCCATCATGCAAGCTGATATCCTTCAAAATAATTAGACTATCATATACAAATCTGCAAAAGGTAATCTACATCTATATTCTAAATAATAAAAGATTTACAAAATCATAAAAGCTGTACAATGTATGTAATTTATCAGCTTTAAAATGGAGCTAATGCATAAAATCTGCTGGCTTTAATTGACCATATGATACATTAAATTAGCCTGCTTTTAATGTGCTAATGACCTGATAATTCCTTTGACAAATATGACAACTATCTAACACACTACTAAATAAATGTCTTGTGCGAGCATAGATAGAGCAATGTTTAGCTTTTACAAAATAAAGAAATCACACTATTAGAAAAGAAAGGTACGACTCTCTAAGATGCACAACAAGAATAAAGAAGATGAAGGTTTTAAATCTTGTTCTGAGCTAGGTGTCCAGGTTTCAGTTCCTAGCTGGAACAAGATATTTCAATGTCGTGCTGTCCCAACATTGCTGCATGGTGCCGAAAACACAAACACCTAGGAGGAAGAAATTGATGAGTGGAAAGAAAAGGAAGAAGATTAATAGGAGAAAAAAAACATAAAATTCTAATGACCTAACCTCATTCAGCAGTCACCTTAGGGAAGCTTGTTGATTTTCAGATAGCTCAAGGAAGTCTTGTGCAACTTCATTGTCTCAAACAGGTCGTGGAAGCTTCGTCAACTTCTTAGATAGTTTGCAAAAGCATCAACGTCATCTAGAGGTCCTGGAAGCTTCGTTGTTGTCTCGGACAGGTTGTAGAATCTCCACCATCATCTTGAACAAGTCAAGCTTTGTCGTCATCTCATATAGGTTAGGGAAACTTCATTGTCATCTCAGACATGACATTTACTAGAGGACAGATTGAAGAGCATTACTGCTCTTGATGGTCGAATAAAACTCATCTCATGAAAAGCAATTAGCTCATAGTTTATTTCATGAATTGAGCAACTCAAATCTTCGAATTTTTTTGTAAGAATGAATTTGATAATGTATTGCTGACTTGAAATTTATATGGTGCTGCATCCTTAAATTTCTTTTATATTGCCGCTGAGTTGTGTCTCAAACGGTTAACTAGATGAAATCCCAAATGTCTAGGGATCCTTTCCAACAAAAAAAAATCCTTTATATTATTTGAAAGGATGCATTTTTATTAATTTTATTTTTATTTCCTTTGAACCACAATTATTAGTTGAAAATAACGTATCTGACATGAATTCTACAACCTGACTCGTATTTGTATATGCCTTACAGATTGTTGGTCTTCGACTCCTCATGTCAAGCAATGGTATGTCAGTCTTTTTCTGTAATTAATTTAGTATACTTGTTTTGTGATATACTTTTGTTCTGTCAGAACTATAAATGATGTGTATACGTAGTCTTTCTATTTTCTCATTATATATATTTTGAAATTTGAAAAAGGCTGGTATATCAACTGAAAACACTATCATGCAAACACAAGTAGAAACTTTGTACTCATTATTGTATGCATTCTTTTATTTTTCATTTCACCTTTTTCTTCTCAAAAGTCAATAACTTTCTATGATGTTTTAGTACTTATTTGTTGATTTTGTCTTCCTTAATTTTCCAAATTGGCCGAGCTCAATATCAGACTTTGCAACTCCAATTTCATCTCAGACATCATCTATGATGAAGAGATTGTTCAGCAAAATCATATAGATTTAAAAGAAAAGGTAAAGAAGCAACATCAAAGTTATGCAACTTTGGAATCACTTAATTATAAGAGAAATCATTTGGTTCTGATGAAACTCTTGTTCTTGAAAGTATTGTTTGACTTAATGAGGGATCACTAGATTTGTCTTTTCGGTGAAATCCTTTTGAAAATATTAAGAATGCTAGAATTAGACAGAGGGAAAAGGAAAATTAATTGCAAGTGAGAGGTGAAAATGACGATTGACCTATTTTCCTTCTATCCAAGGAAGTTATATAATATATTTGTGCTAAGGTGTTTTAGTGTATGTGGTATGACTCCTAAGTGAGGCACATGCAACCATTAAAGTCTAAATATAATAAATTTTAATGTAATTAACTATTTAATTACTAGTTTTATTTTATAAATAAATAGACTAAGTTAAATGGTATTAACGGAATATAATAGATCCAAATTCATCTTAGCACATTTTGATGCATGCTGAAGCATGTTGAGTGTATAATATCATGTCAAAACCATATTATTCTGTTAGAGTACCAAAACTTCAATATAGAATAATGATACGATACTTTAAATGTTACTTCATCCCGTGCGTGACACTTATTTTGGAATTAGTAAAGGTGTATTCAGTAGTACAAAAAGTACAAATGCTTGGAATATTTTATAAATTATTGCTTCAAAATTTAAATTGAAATGATATGAACTTGTATTTAGAAGTAAACAAGCTAAGTGGGTGAGAGGATATAGGATTAAAACGCATTTGAATGCATGCTTGGAAGCTTGCTGAGTGTTGGCACAAAACAACATTGTAACCACATTGTTCTATATGAAGATTGAAACTTTGACATAGTATAAAATTTCAAGCCTTGTTCATCAACTCAAATTTTGTAGCGAGCTGAGTGGTAAAGTTGAAATGTAACTTTTCAGTCAACTATAAAAAACTTTGGGTGACATATTTAAAATGATACAAACATGTACTTAGAAGACCAATGAATGCTCTAGTTAGGCGATGTTGAACTATGACAAATGTGTATATCAAACGAGGAAGAGGAAGAGAAAAAAAGACTTGGTTAACAAAAATAAAACAAGATAAAATTTATTTAAATATAAATGATCATATAGTAGGGGATAGAGTCTATTGACGTAGAAGGATCCATCCTAGTGGGATAAAACTTTATTGTTGTTGTATAGAAATCAATATTGACCGACATTGGTTATCTCTACTCTACCAATTATGTTGATACTTAACACTCATTGACACACTTCAGTACGCAGTAATATTAATATTTGTAACTTTTTGTTGTAGCTTTGTTTTTTCTAAATTCTAATTCAATTAATTATAGCATTCTTATACCTTTAGTTTAAGGGGAGCTTAGCGCAATGGTAAAGTTGTTGCCATGTGATTCGGTGGTCACGGGTTTGAGTCGTGGAAACCTCTTACAATACAGGATAAGACTGCTTATAATAGACCTAGTCCAACCTTTTCCCAGGACTCATATTAGCAAGAACCTATACCCTTTTTTATACCTGTAGTTTTGTAAATAAACAACTTATTTGGAAGATAATTATAGGAGGAAAACTTAAATGAATTCATCTTGACTCGCTTTAAAGTAAAAAATTATTAAAATCATTTATAATTCAAACTTATTAATGTATAAAGTTTAAGTGATTGATGATTAAGTAAAACTCATTTAATTTTTTTTCTGGCATGTTTTGATAGATGTTGAATTGTGTCTAATTTCAATAATATGGTATAATATGTTTAAATTTATTTGATTATCTAATAGTTATATTATTATTGTATAAAATGAGTAGAAGATGATTAAAGGAATACAACCAATCTAAATTCCTCTATTTTGATGCATGTCAAAGTATGGTGAATTTCAACATAATATGATGCTAAAATTGAACTATACTTGCTAGGATCAAAGTGTTAACATCGAGGTTCAAAATCTTGAGCCGTGTTGATGTTTTGGTCTTTGACTCGAATGATACTTTTTCGGTATTGTGTTAGTGTTTCAATGCATGGTGCCGGTAATGGATTGAAGTTGAAGAATGAAGGAGATGAAGCATAGAAAAGAAACATTGTCTGTGTTGAGTATGGTTTTAAATCTGATACCATATCAAGTGAAACAGTCAAAACATATCTTTCCATTCTTTCTAGTAATTATTGAAACTCAATATTGCTCAACATAGACACTGGAAAGATAAATTATTGAAACTCAATATCACTCGGTATGGATAATGTCTCATTCCTTTGCTTTATCTCTGACCTACTTTAACCTCCAATCAATCATTGACACCATGCATTGGACCATTGGTATGATCTTGGAACAACATTTTCTAGCCAAAGACTGAAATTATGGCACAGCTCAAGATTTTGAATCTTGATGCTGAGTGGTATTGAGTTTCGATAATTTACTAATGATATGTTTCGATTTGTATGATACGAGATTTCAAACCATGGTTAACATGTTTAAACATTGCCCCCAAATATGCGGTTACCATTGTCTTCTTCTTCCTCCATCCACATCCCATTTTTCCACCTGCACTATCTATCATCATTTTGGCAAGGACCACCATACACCAACTTGAAATGAGATTTTAAACTTTATTTCCAATCAAAACCCAATCCTCTAATCAAGGAGATCATTTTCATATAGTGCTTAAGCCAATCTCACAATTTTACCTTGTCCACTAAAAATGACCCCAATTATTGGTGACAATTTGATTATGAAAAACAAACTTCACAAGTTGGCACCAGGTAGTGTTTTTGAGATTCAACAAGTGATAGAATTTTCTATTTTTTTAGGACACCCTTTGATTGCTGACTTCTTATATCCGCCTCGGAAAGATGTCATCTTGATTTTCAATTTATTCACTTGGTGGGATCACTATTTTGTTGGTGGGAGAGAATGAGGCAAAATAAACTAAACTAATTAAAATTAAGAAATCGATCAAGGGTGTGAAATACATTATAAATTTTATTTGACTTTCTTAACTGAACTTAGTTTATTTTGTCCAGCTCATAATTAGACTTGGATTATTGTGAAAGCTTGTATGAATGGCTTCAACCTATTGTTTGAGACCTATTGTTCTTTAATGAAGTTATTGTATCTCCTCTCTCTTGTCATGAGAGTGTCCACTGAAAAACACACTACTTCAATTGGAACTTTTGAATGCTAGAAACAACATATTCCATAACTTGTGGATGTTAAACTAGCTTTCCTCTCTTCATTAATTCACTTTTTCATCTTTTCATAAGCAAAAAGTTCTAGAGTCGGCACAAGATTTTCCTGTTACAACACTGCTAGTCTGTCCAACTCTATCGTCCATCTGTTAGAGTTTTACCTTTCCAACCGTTTATTCATGTTCTTTTCAAATGGAAAATGGCATCCATCATATTGATTATTCACAAATTTAAATTAACAGCACTTTTACCTCTTTGTACAGGCTTCAGGAGCGAAACATGACTACTAAGGAAGCATACCAATATTTTGTATTGAGGGCTCAGAAGATAGCTGCAGATCTTGGTTGGATTCCTGTTAACTGGTACGTTTGTTATTCTTTCTTAATTCATTTTATTCCACCTATAATATAGAAGGTGATGGGCAATAACATTTCAATATTAATCACAGTCTTTTGATTCACTTTTTTTTCATAATCAGGGAAGAGACATTCAATACATTCAACAAAAGTCTCAATCCACAGACTATTGTACATAATTGGTTTGTTGCTTTACCACACAGTTTGCCCATTCTTGTGTATCTAGTTTATGCCTGTTCATTCTTGTTAAGGTCTGTACATGATTGGCTTCTTACAGGTGGGGTCCTGGAGTCTGTCCAGAAGTGGTTGAGAAGGGTTTTAGATGTATTGTAAGCAACCAAGGTGTCTGGTATCTTGATCATCTTGATATCCCATGGGAGGACTTCTACACCAATGAGCCATTAGAAGGGATAAACAATACAGCACACCAGAATCTTGTGCTTGGTGGTGAGGTTTGCATGTGGGGAGAGACGGCTGATACATCTGTTGTTCAGCAAACAATCTGGCCTCGTGCTGCTGCAGCTGCAGGTATGTAGAATAGTAATTGATATGTCACTTAGGAACTCCAACTAAATATTCTCATTAGATAAAAGAATTCATAAAACACAGCTAGTAGGCTTATTCCTGAGTTTTAGATAGGGTTAGTTTTGTTTAAGAACTAAGAAATACAAAACCTATAACCCATAACAGTTTCATAATAAAATATTTTCTCTCTCTCAACTTAGTTTTGAATCTGATTCCTCTTCTACACAGATTAGGCCAACCTTCCCTGTACCATCATAACTCCTAATTATCCTTCTCTATGTAAATTTTACTCTCTCTCTTACTCCATCTTCCTAATTCTCCTTCTCTATAAAAGTTTATGATAACGTTGCAAGGTATTGAACAATAAGAAATATCTTCTTGAAGATAAGTTATCGCACGGAACATCCCTCTGCAAAATGAGAATGGATCTTTTGCAAGAAATTATTATGTATGGATGTAAACCTATAGAGGCTTAATAAGCTATGATTTTAGGATGATGACTTTAAAAACCTCCTATGTTGAAGACTAGTAAGCGAGAACATTTTCATAGTTACTAAGTGATATATATTTTGCAGTCAATGTTGTGAGTTTTCTCATGCAACAATCTATGGAAGTGTCATGACATGGTTGTGTCAAAAATCTTCAATATCTTAATGGAACTCGATGTAATGGGTTATTTTACAAGAAGCATGGACACCTAAATATTATCAACTTTTCTAATTTTGATTTTGTTGGATCGGATATTACTAGAACATTGACCTTAGGATTCTATACTATATTGAAGGCAAACGTGTAATGTGAAAAAAATGAAAAACCAAATGTGGTAAGCACGATCTAATGTTGGAGATAAATAAAAGGTATTGCAAATAGAATATGTGAGATAGTGTGTATAGTCTACTTCAGCTTTAACATTACAAAACTAAATGATATGCCTTGTGCAATAAGAGCATCTACAACAACATCAAATATTTCTCACAAATATTTGTGGTCTCCACGTCCATATCATCAATCAAATATCTCACTCCTCAAATATCCCATATTCCACAATCAAATATTCTTCCAACTAAATATTTATAAGTCTCACCTACCAAATATCCCACTCTCAAATATTTCAAATTCCACAATCAAATATCTCATCAACTAAATATTTATGGGTCCCACTATCATTTTATTAATTTACATCTAATTTTATTGAAGGGGAGTCTTGGGGCAACGGTAAAGTTGTTGCTTTGTGACCTAAAGGTCACGGGTTTGAATCCTAGAAACTGCCTCTTGCAAAAAGCAGGTAAGGTTGCGTACAATGAATCATTCCTCGTGACCCTACATGGCGGGAGCTTCTTGCACCGGACTGTCCTTTTAGCTAACCCCACCTAGTGGAATAAAGCTTGATTGTTGTACATCTAATGTTATATTTAAAGAAAAATAATTATACTTATCAATTTTTAATTTTATATATTTTAATATTTATTTATATTTTGATAATTATTAAATATAATTAATTTAATAATAATATTTTATTTAAATATAAGAAATAAAATTTTTAAAAATAATACAATATACACGAATATAAATGTTTCACAGATTTAAAATTGAAATACTGAAGTACAAACCACGTAAATAAAATATAGAATGATAAACCATAGAAATTAAAAACCTTAATTAGTTAATAAAATAAATAAAAATTCACTACATATTCAATCTTTTCTTCAGTTGTTCACATATCGCTAGATGGTTCTGAAGTTCATGCCTCGTGTGTCCTTACAAGGAGTTGATATGCTTAGATGAGTTGGTCCACTTTCTTACTGTTATTATACTCCTCCAAATGTGCTACTGATTGTTGCATAGTTTTATTCAATTCATCAATTAGGCCTATTCTTTTTTTACCTTTCCTCTTTGATGATTTTTGTCCCATTGGAAGAGATCGGGTTTCTCTATCATCCACATCTATAGTTGTGTTAGGATTTGAAGAGTCAATATACGCATCTGATGATTCTAATGTCCTTGCTTTCTTTGTAGCCAGTCACTCTGAGGATTTAGGAGCGTACATCGGACTATCTTTCACAATCATCCATACATGTTCATATTGGAAAGTAGATTTAAAAGTACTTTGTATTCTTCATGAGCCCGTACCATTGGAAAGTAGATTTAAAAGTACTTTGTATTCTTCATGAGCTCGCACCATTAAATCCTCGTCACTTCATCCGCTTGGTCAATTATTCTTCCATTTATTGTAGATTCCAGTATATCTATTCACGATCTTTTTCACCGAAGCTCAATGTGATTTTGCTTTATCCACAGTTCTCTTTTTAACTCCCTTATCTCGATTGGTATGATAGTATGTCACCACCCGTTTCCAAAAAGACTCTTCTCGGCATTACCAACTGCTGAATCTTCGCTGATGATTGTGTAGGTTGCTGCAAGGAGCTTATCATCTGCTATTGTCCACACTGTTGACTGTTCGTTTACTATGATCTCCATCCGATTCGTTGCTTGTCTCAGTTGTTTGATTGAAAATAATATTGTTAAGCCCTATTTGAGATGAGAATGAAGGAAATTATGAATTGGGGACTGCATGAGATGTTTCTATACCTTTATCACTATCACTTGCATCAACACCAGCTCTTCTCGATTCATTTGATTGAATCCTCGGTGATTGAAGCGAATTAATTCCATGAGATGGAGCTTGCATGAAATATTGGTTATTCTACCAATATTCTAGGGGCGTGTATTAAAAGATGCTCGAGGGTCCCTACTCGAAAAATTTGGATAACTTTAAAAATTATGATAATATGGTGGTGGGTTTAGAAAAGGTTGGAAATTTTGTGGGTGTTGTGTGGGAAATGGATATGGAGGAGGTTGTAGATTGGGACGAACTTGAGAATTTTCGTCAATATATGGAGAATACAATAAATCCCCAAAATAATGATTGGAATTTCTATCCATTTTTTTCTAAATTTTGGATATGCAGTGGTTTTTTTGGTTGAAAGATGAATAAAAAAATATATATATATATAGAAAAAAAGGCGGTTACCCAATGTTCTAAAAATTGAATGTTGAATCAAATTGACCGTTACAAAGTTTACCTTCAACATTCAACTTAAAAAATAAAATAAAATAAACAACTGCTATAACAGCTGTAGCCGTGTGGGAGGGCCCACCACCTGCAGCGGCTTAATTTACTACTTTTTTTTTAATGCCACATAGATTAGAAATCACCGGGCATAAAGTTATACCTAGTGATTTCTAAATATCACCATCCCTGTCCATCATAATGGGGGATATTTGAGATCGGGGATATTTGGAGAAATATCCCTTCCAAATATCCCCTATTGTGGTTGCCCTAAGAGAACTATCTATGTTGCTAATGATTTAGCGCTCCACAAATTCGCTAAATTAGGAGCTAAGAAGATTAGTATGTCATACACTTTTTCCATGCACATTTTTCAAAGAATAAATTTTCGACACTATTTTTACCAAGCCTCTTCTTAAAAAGACGGGTGCAAATAACCTAATCTACTTTTGTAATTTAGATTTATTAGATATTATAGAGTCTATAAGTACATGGATTGTAATTATAGTCTAGACAATAAAAATGATATCAAGTGTTCTTTTAGCTAGAATAAAAGTAGAGGTAGAATTAACAAAAAAAAAAATGAAGGTTGAATTAAGAAAAACAAATGTCAATGTGATGACTTAAATATCTTTACCATTTTTCATAAAGATATAACAACAATCAAGCTTTTATCCTACTAGTGCGGTCGTCTATATGGTCCTAAATCGGAATGATACGATTTCGGTATCGTATTGGCTGTGCTAATATAGTTTCGATTTTTAAATTTTTTTTTAAATATAGGTATACATTAATTTTATTCAATTTAATTATTAAATAGGCTCACTATTAATGTTATGTTTTAATATTATCTTATAAGAAAGTTTATTAATTTTTTATAAAAATTATTTAACAAATAAGTAATTTTTAAAATTCACTACAATTATAAAATTATTTGAAAGACGAAAGATAATTATAAAATTATTTGAAGGTCTTAAATTATTGTTTGAATGTATTTGTAATTTTTTTAAAAAATATATTTAAGATATTTAAGAATTATATTTTGAGAAATTATTTTTAGATTTTTTTAAATTCACATCCAATTTTCAATATCTATTAAAAAACTTAAATTATTTTATAAAATAATTTATTAATTTTTAAAATTATTTAAAAATTTAAAAATAATTCTTAATATTTTATAACTATTATTAATTTTATATTATATTTATTACTATTATATAATAATTAATTGTTTATTTATAATAAAAATGCTTATTTAAAAAATCAAAAATGTAACCTTAAAAGAAAATTCATTACAACCCAACATCCGGTCCTCTATAACTTGATTTCTCTTCATATATCTAACATTCAATCCTTCTTGACCTGCCAAGACTTCCCTTCTTATCTCTAATATCATACTCTCCATAATTTATTAGGACTTAATTCATTGTCAAGTATTTAATCAACCATAATTTACTTGGATTTCACTCATGTCCACTCCCTATTGAACTTTCATCTACTATCTAATGTATCATGATCCATTTGGACTTTTCCACTAACAAGGATCTTGCTCAACTATCAAATATATTGATCAAATATTAAAACTCAAGTAAAGCTCAATCAACCTTGATTAGTGGTCAATTGCACTAACATAACTTACATGGATAGATGTATATTTGTGACTTTATTCCCTTCTATATACTCAACAAATAATCTTTGAACATTTCTTTAAAAGGAAGTTTGACATAAATCTAAAAAACTTCTTTTTTGTTTAGTTGTCCTATTCTTGTATTTCTTAAATTTTTTTCTAGTTGTTTCTAAAAGCCGTTGAGGATTTTTAGTTTAGTTGCCAGTTTTATTTCGCATCTTTGGTTCGTGAACACAGTTATGTTTTCCTTCAGAGCGCTTGTGGAGCCCCTTGGAGTCAACCTCCACCGGTAACCTCAACACCACCGTGTTGCCGCGCTTACATTACTTCAGATGTTTGTTGAACCGCCGAGGAATAGCTGCTGCTCCAGTGACCAACAAGGATGCTCGAAGCCCCCCTTATGGTCCTGGTTCCTGCTATGTTCAATAATTATCAATCTACATACATGTCTGTTCACTCGTAAATATTGCCAGCTCTGTTGTTTATGTGGCTTTTACTTTTCTTTTTTGTGTTTTTTCTTATTATGCAAGTTGATTGGAATGCGCAATAAAAGTGTTTGGCCTTCTACGCTGTTCAAGTTGATTCATAACGGAATAAGTCATTTGTCTTCTTCGACCTTTAGCTTTGCTGATTTCTTATTTGCATTGCATTCTTCTAGACATCACCAAAGTCCAAATTACTACTCCTGGTGGAATAAATAAGAATGGCGGCTATTACGTTCCTGTCCTCTTCCAGATTTCTTTAAAGTTGCTACTTCAAATACCTGACACAGTCATCAATTTTATCTACAAATACAAACTTTGGTATTTGATATACTGAGTGAAAGTTGACCAAAGTCATCGACTTGGAATTTCATTCTTCTTGTTTTTTTTTCCAATTTGGTGGGATCAGTTCACGCCCATGCTGATTTGAAAACCACCCTGCAGGTTGAAGGTTGTAGATAATTCCTCCGCAAGGGGGAGCATTTGTCAAAGTATTGAATTAAGACTGAGAATTTTATTTCTTGAGGACGTAGAGATGTCGGAGATACATGGAGTGACTTGGCCTGTGACAGTAGAACTTTGAGCGTTGGTGCCATCATTGATCATTGCAGGCAGTTGTCATCTGGATTCTCCTTCCCTTTGGAAAAAAAAAGGTAGATCCATTACTCTTAGCGGTCCCCTAGTGCCGGCCCCACAGATATGGAGGGAGGTTTATGCAGGTACACAGGTCATAGGCGCATGGTGGGGTAAATCTTAGGTCGTCAGTTCCTGAGAATTGACTCCTGACCATTACACCAGAGATGTCATGCGCCCACCGTCTGTGCTACGCCCTGGGGGCTTTTCCTCCCCTTTGGAGAATAGGCAATGGGAAAAGCTTAAGTAGCGAGATTAAGCCGGGAACTGTTGTTGAAGTGGTGGTGGTGGTGGTGGTGGTGGTGGTAGTGGTGGTGATGATGATGATGTAAGGCCAATGGCGGAGCCATCCAGAGTAGATTACCCGGGCTGTGCTTCTTGAGCGCTGATATTGACATAAACTAGTCTTCTCTTTCTGTCAATGTCGAAGTGATCACCTAGCTAGCTTCCTTTTTCCGTTGATACCGACCCGGGATAACCTTCTATTTTCCTCATTTTTTCCCCTTCCTCTATAAATTTCTTTCTTATCTCCATTGCGCCCTCGAGCTACAACCCGAGTAGCCACATATGTGGCTCCGCCCTTGTGCGAGGTGATGATGCTAAGGTGGGGGTGTTGTCCAATCCTTGGGGACGGGTTGTGAGAAGTGTCTGACGTGAGTATAATTATCTTTTACTATAATCATCTTTGTCCGATCCATGCCATGTGTTCCAACTTGAACGGCGTGGCTTGACCTATGCATACTAGAGGAAAATGTTAGAGGATGTCAGAATTATTCAACAATGTGCAAGTAGTGATAAAGTTGGGAAAGCAAAACTGAGTAAAAATTGTGAAGAGAGATTCTAAATTATTAGATGATACATGCACTTAAGTACTTATAGGTGTAGATCATGACTACCCTCGTCGGTATTTGAAAAAATAGAAACTGTTTTGACTATTTCTCAACTTAATTATCATTAATTATGTTAACCCTGATCTTGATCTGACTTGCCCAGATCGCTAGGTAACATCTTCTATCGGTTGTCTAGAAGCAACTCCGGTCGCTCGCATGCTTCAGTCTTCCTGACCTATCTACGGTCGTGCATAGAACTGTCGAACTTTGCTTCCCTGCAATAGTTACGCGTAATGAGTATGATATAAGATTTTAAATTACTTGTACTTACTTTGGGTCTAAATATATGACTCCCAGCTGACTCATCCAAACTGACTTGCCAAGCTATAACTCATAGCTGATTCCATTTGAAATTTTTTGTCAAGCATTTAGCTTCCAGTTGACTTCACTTGGACTTTTGTGTCAAACCTTTAACTTCTAGCTAACTCTACTTGAACTTAATTCAACTTGTTCTCAACTAGCATTTTCTTACTGGTTCCCAACTAAGATTTAGTTCATTCTTGATTTCCAACCAGGACTTTAGTAATTACCTAGTTTCACTAGGACTTAGTCACCTGCTTATGCACATTTGATATCAACTTGTTAGATCTTAACAAACTTATGTTTAACCTTAGTCATACATTAAAACTTTGGGTTCAATATTGTGCTCCCAACACCTACAAAACCTTGGCTTTGGGACATCATTAGCTTACCTCAGTTCTTCTTGACCTACTAGGACATAAATTCAAGTATTTGATTGCTAATTTACTTAGCTTCCGTTTTTGTTTCTTAACCTACTTGGACTTCCATATGTTAAGTATCAATCCTCGACCTAGTATTCAATCATTACATTTCGAGGATTGAATCTAGTCGATAACTTTTATAATAGTGTTGAATCCAAGAGTATTTTCATTTATATTCATTTTTTTTAGAGCCCGCTCGTGTTTTCGGTTAAGTTATAGTTTGTCCCCTTATATTTAAAAATGAACACTTTAACCCCTTTTAGCTCAAGTTAAAATGAACAAAATAGTAATAACTAAAATAACCTTGAAATAGAATAAGCCCTGATTCTAAACGTTGAAAATTTAGATGTGGGCCTAAATTCTAATTCTGAACGTTGAAAAAATGGTAATGACCAAAATAATCTATTACTTTTGATTCTGTCTGAAAGTTGAGAAGACAGCTAGTTGGGAACCTGACTTTGGTGTTGATTAGAAGAAGACTCTAAGCTATCTTGCAAAACCAAGAGCGTTAGTGCCAGGTTAAGGAAGGAGTCCCGGGTATTGACCTCTAACGCTCAAGTTAGTTTTTGGTTCAGGAGGAAAGAGTAGTAGTAGTGAACAGTAGCAGAGAGCATGTAGAATAATGAAGCATCTCATACCTCCATCTATAGATGGAGATCCATTTTATAGTGCCACTATAGGGTCTGTGCATGCGTCCCAAGGCATATGCATGTTTTCCAAAACTTTCTAAGAAAAGATAAGTCAAAAAGTATCTCTGACACCTTTCTTTAAACGAGCACACAAATCTCTGATGTAACAGGCTAGAAGCTTCTAAAGGACGATTTACCTGTAGGACATTCTCTGCTGTCGGTGGTACAAACTTTCAAAAGAGTATGATAAAACATAGGTCTCGTTGTAGCCTAACCAAGGGCCACCAGCCGGAATGTCATCAGCTCGGTCATGTTGAATGGAGCTATCGACCTATTCTTCACTCGATCTTACTGTTGTCGGAGAGGCGTATTGCGTCCGATCAAACTTAAGGTCTAATTGGTCAGGGCGGTGGATCGAATAACTTAGTATTTGACTATTAACCTCGACTGTAAGTGCGAAGGACGACCGCTCAAGACGGTTTGGCCGACCCTTCACGTCTGACCGGCTCTCAAGGCTCGTTCGGGTAACTTTGCCTGATTCGCACTCCACAGTCTCATAGTCCATCTAACCCTGCAATTTTTACCGTTTGACTTTGACTTCCATGTCAGTCGGTCTTTACTACTTTGACATCAATTATATGCTAGTGGTTTTGGATTTATGTGGTATATTAAGATGTTTGAGCACTAACCTTATAGTCACAATAGCTTATAAACTTCCTGTATTTTATAATGTCTTTGATGTGCGTATTAGTATAATTTTGTCATACTAACACTTCACTCAAACTTCATTATATGTCACATTTAATGATGAGCAGAAGATTTTTAATGATAAATTTTATTCTATCTTTATTTAATTTTAGTTCATTAATTTAAAATTTTAATTTATTTTTAATTTAATGAGGATTGTAGAATGAGTTTGTAGGTTATCCCTTCTAGTCACATATAATAGATGAGAAGACGTCTTCACAATTTTTACGCATAGATAAATACATTCCAAAATTCAAATTTCCAATAGAACAACAGATCTCTTTCTCCGAGCCGCCGTCGCATCGCCGTTACTTAATTTAATTATAAATTTCAAAATTAGAATCCATACCCGTCGACGACCGGTCATATTTCTCCCCGTCAAAGTGGGACCACCCTCGGCCGTTCCAAAGTCCAGTCAAATGCCGTTCCAGTCGCCACCTGTCGCTCTCGATCCTTCGTCCAACGCATCGTCGCCTTTCCAAAACTTCTGTCCCCCCACCCCACCCGACGAGGGTTCCTCTTCCTCTTCCTCTTCCTCTTCCTCTTCCCCCGCGCTCTCGCTCTCTCTCTCTCTCTCTCTCACTTTCTTCCATGGTCGGAGGTCTCTTGATGCAAGATCGGTGGGTGTTCACATGAATTATTGCCGCTTTTGCTTGCCAGCGTTGGAAGCATCGAGAAAATAGCTACAATTCAATATTGCTTAATCAGAATATCCTTTTGTTTTGGTATGCTGTAGTTTTGCGGTACCACTTCGATCGGCATCACTCGGCGATTGTGAAGAATGAGTGCTTGATTCAGAGCGGCAATTGCGCAATGGGTAGCGAACGAGGTGCCTCCGGCTCGATGTCCGATGGTATGAGCTTTAGGAGGTCAGCATCATGGTCCGCTTCCCGGACGTTGGCGCAGGATCCTGCCTTGGACTACTCTTCCTGTGACAATAGCTCTGGATATGGCTCAAACCGCTGCTTCCCTCTTCCCCACACGCCCAGATCCCAGAGCCAAAAGGCTAGACCGGGTCTCCCGCCCCTTGCCATTGTTCGCCGGCGCTTGGACGAGTGGCCTAAGCCTGGCTCTGATGATCTTGAAGAATGGCCTCAGCCACCTACCCCCAGCGCAAAGGCGGAAACCCACAAGCCGGTGGTTAATGGCATGAAACTGGAGCTTCCTTCCCCATGTTCAAAAGGTAGGAGAGATCAGCTGGCCTTCTATGATAAGGAATGCTCCAAGGTTGCGGACCATATCTACTTCGGTGGAGATTATGTAGCTAGAAACCTAGAAATTCTTCAAAAGCATGAGATCACCCATGTTTTGAACTGTGTTGGCTTTGTTTGTCCAGAATACTTCAAGACCGACTTTGTTTACAGGACTCTTTGGTTGCAGGACAGCCCAACAGAGGACATAACAAGTATTTTGTATGATGTGTTTGATTACTTCGAGGATGTTCGGCAGCAGGGTGGGAGGGTGTTTGTCCATTGCTGTCAGGGTGTGTCACGATCTACTTCTCTGGTTATAGCTTATTTGATGTGGAGAGAAGGGCAGAGTTTTGACAACGCCTTCCAATTCGTAAAGGCTGCAAGGGGGATTGCTAATCCCAACATGGGCTTTGCTTGTCAATTGCTACAGTGCCAGAAGAGGGTCCATGCGATCCCATTGAGCCCTACTTCAGTGCTCAGGATGTACCGAATGGCTCCACACTCCCCCTACGATCCTTTGCATCTTGTTCCTAAATTGCTAAATAATCCTTCTCCAGCAGCTTTGGATTCTAGGGGAGCTTTCATCGTGCATGCTCTTTCATCCATCTACGTATGGATTGGTAATAACTGTGAATCTGTAATGGAGAAGGATGCAAAAGCTTCTGCCTTTCAAGTGGTAAGGTATGAGCGGGTTCAAGGGGAAATTATGGCAATTGATGAAGGGGAGGAGCCCGTTGAATTCTGGGAGGCCTTGTCCAGTCCACAACTTTCAGAACATGGAGGCAGAAGGGTCAGTGAGGACCTGATGAAATCAGCTGCTAAGATGATAGTCGGTGCAAGGAGAGTTGAATCCTATGATGTTGACTTTGGGATTTTCTATAAGGCACTCACTGGAGGTGTCATCCCACCATTCTCTTCTTCAAGTAATGGTCAGGCGACCCAACTCCCTGCCAGAGAAAATAGCTGGAACATATTGAGGCATAAGTTCCTCTCAAGAGACGTCTTCAGAGTATATTCAGATTCTGTATCAGTCAGAGATATTGATCCACATGGAATCAGAAAATAAATTTTAGCTGTAGATGCTCTAACATCTCCTTCATTCCAGTCTCCTAGTTCGGTTTCTTCTGGCTCCATTAGTTCCAAGTGTAGTTCAGAGTCTCCTTCAGTTTCACCATCTACATGCTATTCCCCTTCCCCTACTCTGTCACCTGCTTCACATAACATTCCCAATAATTTTTTGTCAATCAGTATCCATTCTTTCCAGCACTCCAGCACTGTGGAACCACTGAAACCATGTACAGAATAAGTTTCTTCTTTGCCAAAACGTCTTTGTAGTTCAATTTCTGAAAGAAGGGGACGTTTTATTTCTCTGAAGTTGCCTATATTACATAGTGGTGCTTCACCGTTATCACCAACGGGTTTAAATTCAGCATTTGGAGATCTAGAAACTGATCAAAAGGTATTTCATGATAAATTTCTATGAAAAATGATGAACCAGGTGACACCAAACTTAGGGTTACCGGCCCAGCTCCACTTAGTTTGCCACCAGCCGCCATCTGATACTTTAGGTTGTGCAAATAGTTTAGAACAAAAATTGCACTTTGCTCTAGAGGAATCATTGAATAGTACAACAGAGAACCTACAAATAGACAACCTTAGGAATAGTGATATATCAATTCATGGTATGACAGGATGTACTGGCACTAGACTAGATATTCTGATTTCTACAAAACTGCTAGTGTACCGCTGTCCCAATTTGGAGAAGCTTACTACATTTCCCATGGAAGATTTTGATTTAGAAGCAGTATTTATGATTTTGACTTCCGATACCAGTCAAAATCCAGAGGAATATAAGGTTCTGGTTCCGTGGATAGGTGGCCATTTAAAACAGAGAAATAGATCAACCCTATTGAAGGATGACCAATATGACACTGAAATTCCAATTGACTGGCATCAAGTTGGTCGTAATTTTCTTGATGCAATTGGCCTTCCTAAAAATCTCCAAATAAAGGTACAATTTATCACATCCAAATTCTGTTTCATTCAATAACATCAGAATACTGTTGTATTCACAATTCTAAATTCTGTTTTATCCAATAGCATAAGGATTCTGTTGTATATGTAATTGTGAATATTAGTCAGAATATACTTTTGATGCTACTTAAGTGTGTCTTTAAATCACTTTCTGCATGTGTTGTCATCCAATATTTCTAGTAGAGAAATGTGAACTTGCAAAGCAAATATTATTACTACTCTTGTATGAGTTTTATTTATCTGCTGCAAAGTGATTCTTTTTCTTCTTTACTCAGTAATCCTTCCTTTGTGCTGTTATGGTGACTAGATTCATAGATACTTGTAGGCCAAGCAGAATGTATCATATATGTTATTGCTATTTGTAGAGTTAAGCAATCACAAATTTCAAAACTTCCATGAATGATAAAGACAACTATAATTCACCCGACAAAGTGCTCACTTTGGATGTGAGAGGCAAAGGGTTTGATTTCTTGGACCTCGAGTACATTGTTAGGATAAAGCTTAGAAATCTCTATTAGATTGCTGTTTCTCTTTGAAGCTTGAAATTGAGACATTCTTCTAGTGCATAATGCATATAAAAATAAGTTGCACTTTTGTTTATGTTTTTCTGCATATATACAATTTCTTATTGAAGTGATCACTGTACTAGTTGCCTTGTTATGTAGGTGTCTTTCACCCGTATGAGGTTAACAGTAGCATAACAAAACTTATCAGACTATTATCACACAGGTTGAACAATATTTTTATTTTTAATTATTTTTGCTTCACCAAGTTGTAACTTACACACATTCACAATTTTTGTTTTTGATCTTGCTTACCTAGAACAAATTATTGTATGTTAGCTATGTGGTAAAATTGTCGAAGCTTAGCAGAATGTGAGCTACCTATAGTAATTCCATGAGGTTTATCAATATTGTTGATGAGATTCGGATCATGTACTTGCGATATATGAATCACTTGGTCAAAGCTAGGATTGTATCATTATGTTTCCTTCTTAAGATATTGTGTATAACCTGGGAGTTTTGGAAGTTCCATCTTTATCCTACAATGAATCACGGTTTTGATCACGATGATTTACCACTACTAAGGCATGTATTTGGAATTTGTTTCATAATTATGTGAAGGAACAGGAGCAGGGGAGCTGTTTGAACTGTTGTAATCCACTTGATGCCATCTCACTGACAATTTCTAGGCGTCTTGCGAAATTGGGGTTACCTTCCATCAATATTTTGGCCTGCAAATAACGGGTCAGTGAATATAAGACTTGGAAAACAAAGGTATTCTGTGACACAATAATTGCCATGGAAATCATCTTTCTGTTGGTGCGAAAAGCACCAGATGATCGAACCTAAATTTTGATAATGGTAAAGGGTTTAAAAGTTAAGAGGTCTTGTGATCTAACAAGTGTTACTGAGCTTGCAGGAAAGTCTTAAGTATTTTTAGACAAAAATCCTAGTGGATTTTAGGCAGGTAGAAAATCATAGGGGGAGGTAACCTTTGGTTATGGAAAATCTTAGCTGCGGTTAGGTAACGAAGTCCTGGTTCGGGGGATTGAGCGAAGTCTTGCCCGGTCGAGAACTTTGAGCGAAATCCTAGAGTTGAGGACTTTAGATGAAAATCTTGGGGTCACGGACACCAGGTGGAAGACTAGACGGGTCGTGGAGCGGACGTCCAATATGAAGTCCTAAAGTCTCTAACGCTGAGCAAAAGCCCAGACGGTCTGGAGGACCGGTCTGGCAAAAGGTAACTGTCCTAAGAGAAGTAGATGATGACACGTTCCCCGAAGAGAGAACCGTAGGCGTCAGTCCGACCTAGAGTTTCAGCAAAACTCAAAGTCAGGACCGGATAGTCCGAAAGCGTCAAAGTTACTTTTTATATATTGCTTGCCTATTATTCTAATTTTATTTTGTAGTAAACTAACAATTTTACAGGTTCGGATTTTGCCCTGTTCAGTCGACCGAACGTTCGGATCAGTCGACCGAACCCCCAAGCAAACAGATCAGATTTCATCTCTAAGTGAAGTTTCGACCAAAGGATCAGTTGACCGAACTAGAGGTTCAGTCGACCAAACAATGCGTAAACTTTAGAGTGCTTTGATCGAACCAGATAAGCCAACGAGGATAGCGGGATCGATTGACCGAACGGAGGCTTTATCCGAAGTGGCAGAATCTGGACAGGAAGCTGGGCAGGCTCAGAAGGTTCGGTCGATCGATAAAGGGGATTGGTCGACTGATCAGCGTTGAGTCAAACTTGATCCCGAGATCAGTGGATTTGGATCAAGCTCAACTCGGTTATAAAAGAAGGCCTTGACTAAGCACTTCGACACACATTCAGACATTCATTCAGAACAATGTTCTCACGTGCGCATTGCTCAAAAGATAAATCTACAATGCCATAACTCTACTCCGATGACAACTACGCAAAATATCCAACTTTCCAAATCGTCGGTAAACTTTGTTTTATTACAATACTTGTTCTTGTAATCTTCTGATTTATTAGTGATTGTCCATCGAAAGCACTCTCACGTGCGGGCCTTAGAATAGGACTCATCACAGGTTCCAAGTAAAATTCTTGGTGTGTTTGTAATTGTCCATTTCTTTATTTCCTCTGTGCATTCTATGTTTTACAAAAAATGAATGTGAAAGCCGTGAGTGCTATTCACCCCCTTCTAGCACGTCTCGATTCTACAAGGGTCCTTTTATCATTGGCCACCAACAATAGATGGTCAATATATTAAATGGTGCCAAAAATACTTTCTTCAGAGGGAGTTAGAAGAAGAAGTATATATGCAATTACCTGAAGGGATCTTATTCAAGAGAGGAGGGAAAGGTTTGTCGAATAAGAAAGGCTCTTTATGGGCTTAAACAATCTCCTCGAACTTGGTATGCAAAATTAAGTTCTACACTTATTAGTCTCAATTTCAAAAAATGTAATAGTGTCTCTTCTCTTTTTATTAAACTAATGATAAGGAAACCATTATAGTACTTATATGCGTACATGACATAATTATTACCAAAGTAGCATGAAATGTATTAATTAAGATAGAAATTTCTGAATGTCTAAATTTAAAATTAAAGATTTAGGAAAATTAAAGCATTTTCTAAGTATAGAATTAACCTATTCTCCTACAGGGCTAGTTCTATTCCAAAGAAAATATGCTCTTGACCTTTTTTTAAGAGATAAGTAAGTTGGGAGCAAAGCCAACCAATAGGTCATTCTCTACGTATGATGAAGGGAAGGATAAGGATGAGTCTTTCACTGACATACAGAGCCAGATGTTGGTTGGCAAACTCATCTACCTGATTATTACCAGACTAGATATTGCATATGTAGTAGGCCAAATTAGTCAATATATGCACACACCTAAGATGAGCCATTGGAAGGCCACTAAAAGGATCTTTAATTAGATATCTCAAATGATCTCCAAGAAGAGGAATATTCACGAAGAACAACAAAAGCTCAGAGATTGTGGACTATTGTGATGTAGATTACGTTGGAGACACTCAAGACAAAAAATTGACTACAAGATACTATATATTTACTAGAGGAAATCTAATATCTTGGAAAAGCAAAAAGTAATAAATTGTGTCTAGATCAAACATAAAGGCATAATATAGTGTTATGACAACTGCAACTAGTGAAATAGTCTAGTTGAAGGCTTTAGTTGAAGAGTTGGGATTTATAGTCACAACTCCTATTAAACTATGTTGCCACAACCAATCATCCATCCACATTGCTTCAAATCCGGTCTTTCATGAGCAAACTAAACACATCAAAGTTGATTGTCATTTTGTGCGTCAAAAGATATAAGACAACTATAATCACTCCTTATATACGAAGTCATGAGCAGCTTGCTAACATCTTCACAAGGGAACTACAATTAATCATATGCAGAACATCCTCATCAAGTTGGCTCCATTGATATCTATTCGCCAAACTTGGGTGGGAGTGTTGAAAATAAGGAAGATAATACAGTTGGAAATCAACCTTTATCCAACTAGAAATCTATATCATTATTTGGCTAGTCAATCAGCCATTGTTTGGTTGTAAAATCAGCCTCTTTTGGCTAGTTTATCTATTATTGGACTGGTTGACAATGACTAAACAATCATCCTATCTTCTATAAAATGGGGTTCACATCTCTCATTGGAAGCATCAATAAATTTTATTATCTATTTCATAAAGAAAGCTTACAAAGCTTCTTCTTCTTCTCTATGTTTATTATTCTCAAACAAGAGGGGCAATCTTCCCTTCTTGTGAGAGAAGTTTTATTACTCCTGTAATACTTTCCTTGTAACATATCTCATGAATGCAAGAGTGAGTTTTGAAGAGCAATGCTTTATCTCATACAATATGAATTTCTTGAATTTTCTACATATATTAATGCACTAGTAGCTATGGACTATTTTACAAGTAACATAATTGAAATCAATTTGGAATGTGATTTCTTGAGGTCATAATTATTGAGTTTGGGTAATAATAGCAGGAATCATTGCCTTATTAAGAGTGAAGATGTCGATATTCTAATCACATATATAGAGATATTGATAGATGTCAATTTGTTACATTGTCTCAAACAAATTAAGTTAAAGTTCCAACCTGCACTCATTTAATTTGTTTAATTAGGTGCATTGGTGGTGGCCAAGTCTAGTTCGAAGGATAGAGATTATAGACAAATGACCTCAGATATAGCATTCGTAATAACTTTGTTAATGAAATTATTCCTTCGTCACGAGTGATCAGTTTTTACAACGTTGCCTCAATATGAATACCTACCGGACTTAACACCAACTAAGGTAACGTATTTAATTAGGATGTAACAGAACAATCCTTATTCCTTACTGCATGCCATTCATGGCCTGTTTACGAAGAACGTGGCAAAACTCCCAATAAACTAGTGTATTCCACTAGCTTATGCACGGTAATGAAAAAAAAAAAATCAAAAAGTGATTACGCTATCTGAGACGTCTTTATAGGTTATCCCCATATGATAATACTAAATATGGTGAGAAATCCTAAACTCTAAATCTTAAATCTTAACCTTAATCTGATCAGCCAGAATATATATATATATATATTAATTATGTATATGTATGCATGTATTATAATTAGAGGATAAGGATTTCTAGCTGGCCGCCAATAAAATTTACTCATCCTCTTATTATACAATGAGAAATAAATTATAA
Organism: Zingiber zerumbet; assembly: GCA_037833815.1. NCBI lineage: Eukaryota > Viridiplantae > Streptophyta > Magnoliopsida > Zingiberales > Zingiberaceae > Zingiber > Zingiber zerumbet. The sequence continues at coordinate 14,450,038 of JBBMJZ010000036.1, forward strand.
TATCATGTTATAACCGATCGTCTAAATAAATAAATAGTAAATCTCTTTGGCCCGAATATGGTCAGGCAGAATTGAATTGTAAAATATACATGTAATTAATATGTATTTATGATATTACTAAAATACCTTTGATTATAACTTACCAAGTGCAGCCAAATAACACTGTCCATAAATAAATTGAAATAGGAGGAGTCTTCTCGGAACATGCGTTTCTATGGGAAAATGATAACACTAGCTCATGCATGCATGAGCTTAACTAATTGACGTATATATTCAGCGTTGGTGACATATCAACAGCTAGTAAACATATATATGAAGACTGTCCTGTGCACGCTTCCATCATAGAAAAATCAATATGAAAAATGTTTCATATTTGAAAGTAGTCAAGAAGAAATTTGAAGTAAAACAAACCGAAATTTGGCCCATTCCAAACGTAACGAGACTTCCATGGCAGCAGCACTAAGGAAGTCTAGAGCTAGCCAACGTGATGAGACTTCCACTAAAATATTTGCCACGTTGAAAAATAGAAATAGTTTATTCTAATCTTAATTTGCATAATCTTATCTAATGTTTAGTGTTTTTAATTAAAGAAATCGAGAGAACGACACTTATGCGATAGTAATGTTAGGTAATAATTTTCACCTAAAAATATTTTCATATTATTTTTATTATATAATTTCGATTATATTTATACTTGTACCAAAAAGCCATAATTTAATCTACTTAAATAATATTAATTTTAATTTATTAAAAAAATTAACTTTGGTGAGTTTTAATTTTGTATTAATTATATTCGATATATATATGAAAATAAAACTAATTAAATATAAATTTTTTACATAAATTAAATCAATTTTAAGTTTTTAAAAATTATAAATGTAAAATTAAACTACTTAATTTTTTTTATTTGTATAGCTAATTATTAATTTTTATATTTTGTTGGATATTACATACAATTTCTTAAATCTCATACAGGTTGAAAATGATATTAATTAGGGTCTTAAATTTTTCTAGAATTAGTTTATATATAAAATGAATCGATGGCTAAGAAAGAGACAAGTCCCTAACAAAATTAGACTTCTATTGCAGGCCACGTAAGGCTGATCGATGATGCATACTTGTCTACAAAAGTCAAAAATAAGAGGACCCTTCTCTAAGTTCTCATTAATAAAGAAAAGAATAAAATTTTCACAATGGATTGAACTACGGTAATGGACCAAAGTAAGTACTTAAAGTTATTAAATTATTAAAATACGTACATTACTTTTATATTTCCTAAAGGGGTGCACTTATTTCCGATAATATCCTTGCTGCCTTTCAGCCCTAAAGCAAAGTAAAAAAAACTAGTTTACTTTATTTGAACCGAACCAAACGAACCGACCTAAATCAAAATAAATAAAATTAAAAAAACTTAATTATTTCATTATGGAGTTTCATATAAAAGTTATTGATCACACTAAAAAAACTCATTTGTTTAATTTACGTCATTACACTCATGATAATCTTCTAATTTTTTCCATTTTAAAAAAAAAAAATTAGAATTTTATAAAATATTTAAAAATTTTAAAAATACAAAAGAAGATTAATAAAAAAAATATAAAATTAAAGGAGGATAGATTAAGGGGCGAACCCTAACCTATAATCAAAGTATATAAATATACGATAGCATCTGTAGAGAATAGGGGGACGAACCTAACAATGATCTTAATTTCCGACCTCTAAAATCGACTTGAGAGTTCATCTATGAAAGTAGTTTGTACTCTCTCAAGGCTTACACGATTTGTCATAGAACTTAAAGGTCTATCCTAATTCACTTTATGAGTTATAATTAGAATAGGCACATTGGTGTTTTCTTTCTTTTCTTCTCCCGCATAGATGCATTCGATCATCTTTGGGCAAATCCCTTCAACATAATTCTACATTGACATAAAAGAAATGCATTCGTCAACAATCATTATAGTGAAATAGAAGTTCTAGAATTGTCTTTCGAACCCGCTTTCTCACGATTTTCTTTCAAACGCTCTTAATTCTCTTCCTACACACATCTTTTCTTGTTTGTCTATATAACCATCTTTGCGAATGTTTTGGTATTTAACTATAAGATCATGGGGATCAATAGAGGTGGGGGTGTAAATATCACTCGTCTTTCACTTGATTTTTGTCATTTGTTCTTCTGTCAAGAGCGTTAGTAGCAGTGGAATATATAAATAATGGAAACACAAAAGACACAGGACTTTTATTTGGTTCTCAACCTCTAGGGTTAATTAGTACGCCCAAGGCCTACAAACTCAAGAATTAGTCAACTATGCATGTCTCCTTTCCGAAACTTTTCCCAAGGCGGAGAAACCTTGCACATAGTTTGTATCTCAATCATAAATAGAAGAAAATAAAGAACATATGAAATATATACAAACAATATGTTAGCGGTTGGTCTGGAAGCTCCTGAGTGCGACACACTCCTCCTGGCACTTCCCTAGTTGCATGAGCAGAGTTTCGAGAACATTCACAAGTACAACAAAAGATGAGTAGTCATAGATAAATTGATTGTTGGGACCTTTATGCCCGGCTAGATGGGGTGAATAGCTGATCACCCACTTCGATCGCTTCCTACAACTTGTTAGTACGCAGCGGAAATACAAACAACACTAATAAGAAGAAAACTAATCTACAAGACAATGAACAAGAAAAAAATACACAAACCTAACACATTTTGTTGGACCCTGTGGTAGTTTTGATGTGATCAACCAAGTTGGTTAGGTCCTGCTTTATGTTTTGATCCCTGTGTCTGAGTGTGCAG
>JBBMJZ010000036.1:14493009-14505031 GCA_037833815.1 Zingiber zerumbet
GTACAAGCTCGTACCAAATTCAAATGCTTAACTACTGAAAATCTTTATAACTACATAGTATTAACACAATATGTATATGGTATATAATTCTAATTGAGATAGTCTAATTAAGGTCATTCGTACTTTTATGAAGCATCACACCATATCTTATTAACAATGAAGCTAATTCCAATATAGACTACATATCTCTTTATGACCAATAAGGATATCTATGTTACCTAAGTATTAATACGGATACCAAATTATAAAATAAAACATTTTACCTATTTATCGTCTGGAGATGTTCTGTCGCTGTCATGTCCCCAAATATGACCTCGGAATTCTGAAACGAGAAAAATAACGAAAATTCATACAAATCCGAAATGGAATTCCGAAAGAAAATCAACGAAAATCCAAAAATTACCCAAATTAGTTCGTTAAAACATGAAAATCTAAAACACGAAAATCCGACATCGTAGCCAGCTCTGATACCAAATAAATTGGTATCAGATTAACTTGAAGAACTCGAAACTCAAAAAGCAAGCATCGGAGAACCTCGATCTAGGCCTCCCGCATCTGGTCACCCTGACCTACTTGCTTCCGTACAAGCATCCGATCATCCTGACCTGCTCCAGGCCTCCCCGCAAGCATCAAATCATTCTGACCTGCTTCGGGTCTACCCTCAACTTCGTTCAAGGCTGCCCCACATGACATCTGGTCTAGACCATGGCTCTGATACCATTTATTGTGCCCAAAGGATGTCAACATATCTCCACAATGACATGATATTGTTCACTTTGGGCCTAGGCCCTCATGACTTTCCTCTTGGGCTCTCCCCAAAAGGCCTCATGTCAATGAAGATATCATGCATCCTTTAAAACCCATGATTTTTTCCAAATCTTTCCAATGTGGGACTTTGATTGAACCCCAACAATAGGCCCAGCTTCTAGTCCAGGTTCTGCTACTCGGATAGAAGTCTTCGTTCGATTGACCGATCTCGACGTTCAATCGACCGATTCATAGCTCATCTGGTTCGATCAACTCGGCTCGACCACGTCGACGTCTATCCATTGTTCGGTCGACCGAACTTGGGGTTCAGTCGACAGATCCCTTGGTCAAACCCGATCATCTTGCTGAAAATCTAATCCTTTTGTTTGAGGGTTTGGTCGATCAATCCGGATGTTTGGTCGACCGAACATGGCTAAATTTGTCCATGCAAAAATGTTAGTTGCCTGCAAAATAAAGTTAGATGAATAACACTTTTGACAGCCTCTGGACTATCTAGTTCTGACTTCCAGATTTCGTCTGAAAATCCTAGGTCAAACTGATGCCTACTGTTCTCTTTTAAAGGAGCGGGTTCTCACCTACTCCTCTCAAGAGAGTTTAGCTTTTTCCAGACCGGTCCTCCAGACCATCTGGACTTTTTCTCAGCATCCAAGACTTCAGGTCTTCATGCTAAACATCTGCTCCACGACCTGCCCAGACTTCCACCCAGTCCGCGACCACCAGAATTTTCACCTAGAGTCCCCGACTCTAAGGTTTCGCCCAAAGTGTTCGACCCGTCAAGACTTCACCCAATCCCCTGGATCAGGACTTCGTGCCTAACTGTAGCTAGGACTTTCCTTTACCTAGGGTTACCTTCCCCTAGGACCTAGGGTTACCTCCCCCTAAGGTTTTTCACCTGCCTAGAATCCACTAGGACTTTTACCTAAGAGCACTTAGAACTTTCCTGCAAGTCCAATCACACTTGTTAGACAACAAGTAACTTTAACTTTAGACCCTTTGTCATAATCAAAACTTAGGTTCCATCATCTAGTGCTCCCTGCACCAACAGGTATGAGACCTTCATTGTGGTATTGTGAACAACGGGTGAGGTTATGAACAATGTGTGGATAACTCTTCAGAGGGAGAGTTTTAATGTGTGCCAAAGTGGGAGAATATAGGGTTTAATTTAGACCTTCATTAACCAAAGGGAGAGTTTGCCCTCTTGGAAAGGAAGAAAATGAAGGAAACCCTCATTCATGCTTTTACATGAAGAAGAAGTTGAGGTTGTGGGATTAGCCTAACTTAAACGTATTGTCAAACATAAAAAAGGGGAGATTATTAGGAGTCCAGATCCTCTGGACCACACTTTACAGTCCAGAGGATGAACCACTATACTAGTTGGCTAATTTAGATGGACCCCTCCTGTTAAACAGGTAGGGTCCATCTAAATCAACCAATCAATTTGTGTGGTCCATCCTCTGGACCGCACGATCCTGCCTAGATTATTGGTGTAATTTTTCCTAGGTCAAGGTTGACAAAGTTGACTATGCTTGAGTTGGCTCAAGCTTGAGTCTTAATATTTGAGTTTTGATGTTTGACAATATATGGAGATTGCAGATGCAATTATCCATTTGGAGAGATTATTGGTATAATTCTCCTCTGCTTAAGGGTTGACCGGTTTGATGTGAAGAAAAGTCAAGTAGGCCAAGGTTGACTAGATAATTGACTGGAAAGTACTAACTAGAGATTATGCAAGGGCAACTCCAACGGGAAGGTTGATAGAAAATGAAAATCCAAGTGAGTTAGTGTTGACTGGACACTTAGTGGGGAAGTTCTGGTGAGTGAAACTAGGTAATTGGAAAGCCTTAGTGAGTAAAGCTGGGCAGAAGGAAAATTCTGGTGACTGAAGCCAGGTGAAAGTCCTAGTGAGTGAAGCTAGGAAGTAAGAAAATTACGGTGAGTGAAGTCAGGTGACAATCCTAGTGAGTGAAGCTAGGTGAAAGTCCTAGTGAGTGAAGCTAGGAAGTAAGAAAATTATGGTGAGTGAAGTCAGGTGACAATCCTAGTGAGTAAAGCTAGGCAGATGAAAGTCCTGGTGAGTGAAGCTAAGCATGTAGAAATTTAGGTGGGTCAAGGTTAATCGGACACCTGGTGATTGGAAGTCCAAGTAGGCCAAAAGATTGACAAGATACTTAGCACAAGGAGAAAAGTCCAAGTGGGTCAGAGGATTGACTGGACACTTAGTGAAGAAGTCCCAACAGGTCAAGGTTGACCAGATGTTAGGCAATGAGGAGTCCCAACAGGTCACGGTTAACCAGATATTGGGAAAAACAACCCTAGACTTGGATGGAAGAAATTAGGGTTGGTAATTGATTACTAAGAACTTAATTGATTAGGGTGATCGATTACGACAATCGATTACGCTTGGGTTTCGTGAATGTACAAAGAGTTTGGTAAGCGATTAAGTAGAGAAGCTTAATCCCTTATGGACTGTTCTCACACGAACAGAAGACTTCCTAATCAATTAGGTTAATCGATTAGGAAGGCTTAATCAATTAGGGTAATCGATTAAGTTTGAAAAACTAGTCGTTATTAGCCCGATAAAAGGTTGTGCCATGCACTGTTCTCACAAGAGCTCATAGTTCTCTTCTCCACTCTCATCATTGAGCTTGCTAGTTCTTTAATCTTCTTGGAGACAAGTGTTGCTATACTTCCAAGGTCAAGAGGTGTTCCCAAATAAGAAGAAGAAGCTAGCTAGGGTATTATTTGTATAAATTTTGTATGATTTTTTTTGTATTTGCTTCTTTCTTCTTATTGTTGCATTGAGAGTTTTGTACGAGGTTTTTCCACCTCTGGAGTATTTCTGAGAAGGGGTGTATTTACAGTAGATGTGTGAGTGAGGGTCGAATTCTTGGATTAGTCACATCGGTTGAAGTGGATACCAAGTAAATCCATATTGCTAGCTTTGGAGATATTGCTTTGAGTATTCTGCTGCAAAAGATCATCATCAACACGAAAAAAGCTCCCCCCCCCCCCTCCTCCTCCTCTAGCTCTAGAGCGTCCCAACAGTGAGGACATTCGATTTTAGCAGGGAAGCCCCAATGGTTAATATACAGTTAAATTTGGGTATCTCTTGTAGATGAACACCATGAATCCCCCTCCTTTTCAATCTTATCATGATAATCAATCATGGTGGAAATTTATTTAGCAACTTCAAATTTCCCCTAAGGTTCGGATTTTTTTTAGTGGTCATCCAAAGATATTATTCCTATAGCAGGAAATTTTAAAACTAAGCATGTTCTAATTAAGGGTTTTTGCCCTTTATGTAAGTCCCACGATGAGTCCACTAGCCACTACATTTTATTTGGTCCAGTGGTTCAAAGTGTACGAAAGCACACCCAATTATGGAGCTATCTTGCAAGGCCAATATGGCTTCTTTTGTGGATTGCGTTATCTATCTAGCCATGATGGTTTTAAAGGATGAGTTTGAACTGCTTGCAATGATGTGTTGGGTAGTATGTGGAGAGATATGTAAACAAAATCATAATTCAGATAGCGTATTGATGGAGATCATGGTAGATTGGGTGGTTACAATGATGGAGATATTCCGGGAGTCTAACTTGATAGGTGAGCTACTATACCCATTGATGAAGGTAAACTCAGAATAGGTTTGGAAACCTTCGGATCCTAACTAGGTTTAGATGGATGTGGATGTGGGCTATGATGAGGTCAGGAACCTTTTTAATATTGGAGCAACTGTTCAAGATTCACATGGGCAAGTTTTGGGTACTAAGGAGGATGTTATTCGAGATTTGGGGTTGGTGAAGGGTGCGAAGTTGACAACAACTCACTATGGAATGTACTTATATGCTCACTTGGGTATTCAAAATGTTTGTATGTATTCGGACTCCCTATAGACAGTTCAAGCGGTAACACAACCTATAGGGGATCTAGGTCCCGATAGTGAGCTAGCTATGAAAATTAAATCTTTATTTACTTCCTCGAATTTTATCTCCCTTGCTCATATGAGAAAATTAGCTAATAGTGTTGTTCACTTATTCACTTAGAAAGTTTTCCTTTATTCCTCGATATTTGAATGGCGAAAAAGTTCTTATCTTAATTGGTTATGTCAAGTTGTATTTAAAGATCGTGATGTTTCTCTTTAATGAATAAATATAGTTTGGCTAAAAAAAATTATTGATTAATGCTTATGAACAAAGTTTATGAATAATTTATTAATAAATTTATTTATTAAATTTAAATATATGTTTACTCGTAAAGCAGTGAGTCTGATTTGAAGAGAACTATAAGACAATTATTAAAACCGTTCATAGAATGAAATGTATATTTATGATGAGAATAAATATAATCATGAGAATTAAATTATATCAGGAGAATTATAAATGAAATATGTCATTATTTACAAAATAGGAGCATAGTTTAAGGCAGCTAATAAACTAATATATCTTTACAATGAAGATTCAAAGGATACGATATACCTATTCTATTTAGAATTTAATTGGTGAATGTTGTCATTTATATTTTCTTGGGTTTGTTAAAAAAAATAATCAAAATGGCTGTAATCATGACTAGGGCTATAAATGAATATAAGGTTCATGAATAAACTTAAGTTAAACATGTGCCTTTAGTAATAAAAGAATATATAAAATAAATTAATTTAAATGTTGATATAGTTAGTATCAATGATCAAATCTAAATTTTGATGAATGACAAATACATTAAAGTTAGATGTACTATGCGATCTAATCTTTCTACTAAGTGATTCAGAACTTCTATATATGATCTTTTGAGATTTCGGCTATTCCAACTTTGTCCTCCCACCTATGCTGCGACGTTATTACATCTTATTACTATTGAGAAGTTGTCCAATACCGAGCTCGAGTTGATAATCTTCAAGTGTTAGTAACAAAATTTTAAATTAAATTATTAATTACTGTATAAAGGAAAGTGTAGGTTGTTACACTTATCTTTGTTTTACTGTTGTACTCGATTTCCTCTTTCAGCAGTTCCGGAACAGGATTATAGTGGATTGCCCGTCAATACAGTTTAAGGGGTCGTGAGTCTTGGAGTAGGAGTCACAGAAGGCTTCGAACCAAGTAACTCTGGCCTCGAGTTATTGTGTTCGTCTTATTTGGATTCTGTTTTTGTTTTCAGCTGCGTACTCGTTTTATAAAATTGAAAAAGATAGACTTTTTAAATCACATGATTCACACTTCCCCTTCTTTCACGTGTGTTGTAATCCTACGTAATAAATTTGATTCATTAACATTTATGAACAATTTATGAATAAACTTATTTATTAAACTAAGTAAAATTTAATTATAAATTTATTTCTTGATTTTTATTTAAATACCTAAATGTTATTGTAATTTTAAAATTTTATAATATGTTTAAAATAAAAAAGTGATATAAATTCCATATATTAGATAAATATTTAACTTAATTTATAAGAATAATAATGTTATTAATTAAAATGTTTGAGGTCAGCTTTAGCTTGATAAAAAATTTTAATAACCAAGTTTAAAAAAATCATTAAGTCAAGAAACAAATCCAAACTTAAAAATATTATTATTATTATTATTATTATTATTTGATATGGAGTTGTAAACCTAAGATTTTGTTACCCACAATCTCAGTGGTAGCCCTCCACGATCCCTGTCCCCGGAACACTCGAGCAATGGGCACCACCATAATTAAGTGGCAGTCAAAGCCAGGATTAGCAACCGAAATATGCAAATAGTCTTGAATTTCTCGAAGATTGTGGTCACAATCTCTATGAAAATCCCTCTCTCTTTTGTGAATAAAAGATAATTAATAAGGAAATAGTATCCAAGTCAACGTACGACAAACACAACGACTTAGCAACAGTAGTGGCCCATTCCATACGCAATAAGACTTCCATGGCAGCACACATTTTCCAGGTATCAACAGCAAGTCCACTAGAAGAAAACTAAATTTAATCTATAACTTTCTAGGTTTCGATATTGCTTTAAGTGAATTACTCAAAAATTGGGCCATTGTCCATGGACTGGCAGCCTAATTAAACTAACTTCAACAGTCAAGTACTGGGCTGGCCCATTAAACCCTGAAACCTTTCGTTCCTATAATATGAGCAGGATCTCCTAGTCCATATTTTTATGGACTAAAGGATGGACCACATAGAATTACAGTCGGATTGTGGTCATGATCCGACTGCAATTGATTGCAATTCCTCCATGGGTTCACCGTCTCTCCATATTATAGTTTTGTTCGAAGCGGGTTGTCGGAGTGCGCCCAAAAGTCGCCCCTACTCGGCGCCCAACAATTTGGGCACTTGCTCACCACCAGTAGCCTCCAGGTGGCCTCCGGCTACCCACTTCAAACTAAACTATAACATAGGAGGGACGATGAACCCAGCGAGGGAATGCAACTAATAGTGACTGGATCACAACCATGATCCAGCTACAATTTTATGTGGTCCATCCCCTGGTCCAAAAAATATGGACCACTAAATCCCTGCTCCTGTAATATAGCCTTAAATTTTAATTTTAAATCCCTCAAATCTCAGGCAACTTCTTTATCTGCAGAGTTTTTCCTTAGCTCGCGCGTCAGTTCTTAGAGTGCCCTGCTTAAGAGATAATGATCATTGCTAACAATCATAACAAAATAATATCAGTTTTAAAACGAAAGAATCTAATTCTTACCTTCACCTTTAATTAATATATATGTTTACTAATTAAAAGAATCAATGACAACCAATCCAAACAGGAGATGTAGAAATTATATTAATTAATTCTAACAGCTACGACAAAAGATGATGCCTAACTTGATACCTTTGAATACCAACCTTCAAGCATTTCTTGCCGAGCTAGGTAATCATATTAATTATATCAAAATCACTAAAAATGTAATTATATATATTAATAAAATTGTTATTTTATTTATGATATCATTATCTTATAATAAATAATTATAAAAGGTGATAATAAAATATGAGACAACCTAAAGCATGAGGTAATTTTATTAAAATATCCCTATTATAGTGACTTTGATACAAGATCAACTTCATAGTAGAACTAGCATATACTATATTTCTAGTATACTATATAGTAATTAATAGGTGATCTCACATTTGTAGACATGACGATGTCTAGACGAGTTTTGATATTTAACACATGTTTGAGTTAGCAGTTTGTATATGGTGTTAATGCATTGAGTACCTGGGTTTAGTCATGCAATTGGATTTAGTGATCAAACTCGAGGGTGAGTAGCCAAGATTGAGAATATTGGGCTAAGGATAAGTCATAAGTAGCCTAGCTAGATCAAGTGGAATGACAAGCAAGCTGTTATTCACCGAGAGAACTAAAGGGCGATGACCTAGATTTCTAGGACTCAAGGGTAGGTAACTCAGAATGAGGACCTAAACATTGAACGCATGTGAACCCTATATCTTGTGAGTACACATATGCATTTTGTACTTATTTTAAGTAAAATGGAAGTATTATATGAAATCGAGTCTCTATGTTAGAGTAGTGTCTTGAAAGATGTTTTACTCTATTCTATGCATTTTATATCTCTTGAAAGAGAGATCTAAAAATTTCTCTTGTTGTAAGTTAAGCTTTCATTCTTGTGGAAATCTTATTGGTGAGGATTTTGGTGGTGTTATCTTTGAAATTATAGAGTGTATATATTTTACTAATAATGCAGGATCAATCCAAATTTCAAAGTGATATAACTTTTGACTCGGGATTTAGAATTAGGCTCTGTCGAATCTCACTCATGTAGAATTTTAAAATCTATATTTGTTAATTTCAATTTCTTCCAAAAGATTTGTTTTCTAGAAAAATCTCTTTTATTTTTATACAAGATAATAATTGATGTCCATATATTAAAATCTCTTTCCTTTCTTAGTCTTAGAGTATAAAGTCTATATAAATATCTAATTAGTTGTATGAGGATTCATCCTTTTATTATTAATAAAATTTTCTTTTCTAGTAAATCTGACGAGTTTCTCTTATTTTTACATTATCTCTTCTTGCTTTTTCCTCAATTTCGTCTTCTCCTCAAGCCCACAGGATGATTGTTATCCTATCCGACGTCATTTACTTTCACTAGCCTCTTTATATCACTTCGACTACCATAATTATATTATCACACAAGCATATTTGCTATTAACCTTAGTTTGAGTTTGTGGTGTGTGAAAATTTAGGATTGTCTTTTCGCCTAGCTCATCTGGTTGGTCATTTTTAGTCTAATAGTACAAAGTTGAGATTGTTAGGAAATAATTTACTAGATGTGTTTAACCATAAAAGCTCATTTAATATGTTAGTCTTCATGAGGATCTTATGTAGACATGTAAAATTGATCCTTAAACATGATATTACTATTATCATCTCATAATAGATCAAGATGCTTTAACTCTTATGAGTTGGGCATTTAAAAGTGTTGCATATACATTTTTGATTGCATATGTAGTAACCTTATGTGTGTGTCTATATATATATATATATATATATATATATATATATATATATTATCACTCAATCAATTTGATTAATGATCACTTGTATCAAATTTAAGCATAGTGAAAATTAGTTGAAAAGAGTTCTCAAATTGGTATTCCTTTTAGTGGATTATAACTACATCTAATTACATTTGCATGTGTCGTAGTTTGATAGACACTAATTTAAGTCATAGGGGAATGTATTATAAGTTGACAAAGAGATTGGAATGCACAATAACCATATTGCAGAAGGGTTTTTGTAGAAACAATCATTTTCATAATAATGGATAGTTTTCTTGTGTACCTAAATTAATAAACATAAATTTTTATGTGAGATTAAAGAATTTGATTATCTAAATATACTTTCACTATGTCTAGAATTCTACAAAATTACACATGGAAAACTTGAATTTTAAGCATGAGATGTAGCCTAAAGAGGACTAATAGATAATTAAGAGTAATTATCCAAGTTAATTAATTAGTTATATATAAGCTAAAGTTTAATTAATATAGGTTTTAATTAGAATAAATTGAGTATTTATTTATTTTATTAAAGAGGGATTAATTATAAAATCAAGAGTTATTTTATATAATTAAAATTAATTAAGAGTAAATTAAATTTGAATTTTAAAAGACATTCAATTTTTAATTAATTAATTAACTGAGAAAATTAAGAAATTAGTTCCTAATTAATCTCACTAGCAATTATTTGTTATAATTTGACATGCAAGATTAATTAGAATATGGTTAAAAGCATCCATATAAATAGATTATCATGAATGAGATTTAAAAATAGTCATCACGCTATTATTTTTATGTCTTAGCATCACTCTAATTGTTTATGTTTTAGATTAGATTATGCATTGAATTATTTATGTTTTTTTATTTCTGTTGCTTAACATTGTTTGTATAACCTTACTAAAGTATTAATAAGAGTAGAAATTTTTAATTTGCAAGTCAAATACTATTTACCTCCCTCTAACTGATCCAACCAGATCTAACAACCTATTCTTATTTTCTTCAAGACTTTGTTAAGGTATTTGGGTTAAATTTATTTTTTAATGTTGTTTCAAATGTTGTTGCAAAATTTAATGTTTTTAAATTTCTTTAGGAAGTTCTCAAATGTTGTTGCAAAATTGAAGAATTATGTTGCTAAGTTTTGAAACTTTATAAATTAGTTGAGGAGTCTATAAGATGTCCTGTTTGATGTTTCAGATTGTACGTTGATCTAATAGTTATTGGTTGGTAAAGTATAGCTGAAAAACTAAAGTTTCACTTAGTAGTTTTAGTTGACCAAAAATTTATTAGTATGTGTACTTACGTGCTAAGACACTTCTTACGTATTTTGTGGATAATTATTTTATAAAGGTAAGTATTTATTATTATTTATTTATTTTTCTGTACGTATATGATTAGTGATATAATCTCATAAATTAATAGGCATATTAATCTAAAAATAGTCATTTGATTAGATAGATATCTAGGGGAGAAACATGGATATCTAGATCAACACTGATTATGACTAGATCGAGATAGACCAAGGGATGGATATCCAAGTTATACTTGGGGGTACCTTAAATTTAAAGGTACACTGGACATGACCCGCTTAAGAGGAGACCACATATTAAGCATCATTGGTCATTCCTGTTATGAACGAGTGTAACTGATCTTTCGACTAAAGACCTTCATTTATTTTATGCATGGAGTTATATGCTTTAATACTGTTAAAAGCAGTCTTTAATCGGATTGTGATTAATACGGTAGTTGAGTATATGGTAAAGCGTAGAGATGTGTTTAGTCAATAGAGGATTCATCGCTTTCTTGAATTAGGGGTTAACATCCTAGCCGCTTGATAGAAATATTAGTAACTTGGAATTCATGATCATGGAAGGAATGATTTATCATCCAAGAGAAGTTTATTATATCTTAGATTCATTCATAGTTTAATGAATTCATTCATAATATTTGTCATAGTTTTGACGCTGGCTGGCAACGTAACGCAACCCTCATCCTTTATCCGGCTTAAGATTGGCCATGACCGATCATCATGGGCGGAGTTGGTTCATGATGTAACTCCGCCCATGATGCATAATGTACCGAATTAATTGGGATGTAGGCTTAGATAAAGAGATTGAATTACACGGTAGTTTGTTCATAGTGGTTTATAGTTTATGACTGATATTAATTTTATCATGTTAGATGGCTAAAAATTATTGCTAGATGGTTACCTTAGTCTGTGTATGGATTTGCATTGCCTTCGTGTATAAAACCTAGAGGGGCACACACATAACACGTAGACATGAACATTATTTATAATTGATTATTTTAGTAGATAATAAAATTAATCAATTGATTATTTCATAATAAGAATTAATTAAATTATTAATTAATTCTAAAATATTGGAAGCTAATACGGGTCAAGATCAAATATAATTTTATTTGATACAAAGAAGAGGGAGTAGAGAATATAGATAGACACAATCATGGTGATCTTTGGAAATTTGAATAGTCATAACTCTTCACATTCCTAATTAATGAAGGTCATAAATGAAAAATTTATGGAGGTCATAACTCTTTATCTTTCTAATTAATGGAGGTCATAAATAAAGAATTATGGATGTCATAACTATTCATTTTACTAATTAATAGAGGTCATAAATAAAGAATTAATGATGGCCTTAATTCATCATCTTTTTTTGAGGCTATAAATAGTCACCCTTGGAAAGATCGTGAGAAACTCTTTTCACTTCTCTACTTCCATCGAAAGAGATCGGG
>JBBMJZ010000036.1:14557140-14569210 GCA_037833815.1 Zingiber zerumbet
CATCCGCAGTCTTCGTCCCTCGGTCGCACCCTGTGCCGACCTTCTCGCTAGCTGTGTCTCTTGCTGCTCGAGCAGTCTTCCGCTCCGGCTTCTCATCCCTCGGAACCATCATACGCTTCCTTCTCGTCCGCCGGTGTACTCTTCCGCAGTGCCTTGTTCCTCTAACGCACCGCGTGTCGTCCTTCTCGCTAGTTGCGTCTTCCGCTCGACTCCCTATGCTCCTAAGCTCCTACACACTTAGACATAAGGTTAAAACAACACAGGACCTAACTTAACTTGTTGATCACACCAAAATAACTTTGGGGTTCCAACAGGAGCAGCCTTCATGGTAAGAAAAATTCTCTAAGTATTTTAAATCTAACAAATTTAACAAGTCGCGGGCCAAGAAGTTTGTTCCGGGGAAATGAAAAGTAAGATGCTTAACTGTTAAGAAGAAGGGCACATCAAGGATGATTATCCGAAACTGAAAAATAAGGAGAAAAACAAAGGGTCTAGCAAACCAAAGAACAAAAATCTGAAAGCAATGTGGGTTGAGTCATCATCGAAGTCCGAACTAGAGGAGTATGTCGAACTAGCACTCATGGCGAGTCACCAAGAGGAGAGTATCGATAAAGGAGAAGCTACATCTTAGGAAAGCAGTAGCAAAGGGGGAGTATCCAACTTTAAACATGATATGGTAAGTGAGGTATGTCTTCTACCTCCTGATTAACTTTATTTTGAAATAACATTAATGTCTAAATCCTTATGTAAACTAAAATTGAAGAATAATAAATTAAAAAGGGAAAATGTTGATTTGAAAAGAAAATTAGATAATGCATGTCCATTAGAATTGTTTGATAAAATAAAAAATGACAATAAAAAATTAAAAGAAAAAGTAGAATTACTCAAACAAAATTCTACACTCAAATACCTCTTGATATTCAAATGTTAGATATAACAACAGACTTAATTGGTATTTCACAAGCGCCAAATTACACAATAGCTATAACTTATATTTCTAAAAATTATTTGATAAATCTAGTAGGTAAAAATTTATATTGGATTCCCAAATCATACTTAGTATAATTTAAATCAATTTTATGCATACTTTAAAATTAAATGTGTTTTATCTTCCACATTATTTAAACAAATTAATTATTTAACATGTCCACTATTCATATTTCAAGTTGGAAATTTTTATCATGCTATTTGATAATTTGATCTACTAATAGAAAATTATTTAAAAATATTAGAGTGTTATACTATTTGTTTTGAATTTTTTAACAAAATTTGTATTGGTAAAATTAAAAAATGTTTACCAGATCAATTTTTGTAAAATTTATTTCTGTGTATAACATGATGTTTCCTATCACAACAATTTTTTTCAGTTTTTTTGATCATTATCTAAATTATTTTTAATTTTTTACCAAAAATAATATTTTTATTATTAAAAATCATTAATTTTTTATTTTTTTTCAAAATTTATTTTTCTTAAAGATAAACATCATATTTTTATATGCTTATAAAAATTAGCATGATTTTTTAACATATAAAATTATTTATAATTATTATATTTTCAAAAAATGCATGTCTACCTCAAAATATTTATCTTGAAAATAAAATAAAATCATGTGCTTATGAAATTTTTTTACTAATCCAAAACCTTATCTTTGACATTGACAAAATTTTCATTATTTTTCAAAAAGTTACAGTAATTTTTTAAATTAAGTTTGAGAAATCTAAAACTTAATTTTTTAATGAAATAATTTTGATGAAAATATAAATTTCATGGAATCTTGTTTTTCCAACTTATATCTACTATTTTTTTCCCTAGTCATTTTTTTGATGTGATCAAAAGGGGAGAATACATAGATGTTAAGTTTAGGAGGAGGTTTTATTACTTTTAATTTTAAACTACATTAATTTTAGTACATTTCATATTTGCAATAATATGATATCTATTGTAATTTTGATTGTTATACTTTAATTCATGTTAGTTAACCCTAACTTAACTTAGGTTGATGCACATAAAAAAGGGAGAGATTGTAAGTTCCCTAAGTTGATTTTGATATGATCAACCAAGTTAAGTTAGGTCCTATTATATTTGATCCTTATGTCTAAGTGTGTAGGAGCTTAGGAACACAAAAAGTTGAGCGGAAGACGAAGGTAGCGAGAAGGATGACACGGGAAAGGAGCTGACGGACTCAGTGCATCCAAGGGACGAGGTATTGCGGAAGACTACACCAGTAGATGAGAAGGAAGTGCATGACGTTCGAGGAATGAGAAGCTGGGGAGAAAGTTTTCTCGAGGAGAAGGTCAGAGTTGGGTTCAAGTGAGCTCAACTCTGGTTAGCCGGAGCATCACCCACACGAAGAGATTAGCTAAGGAGCTGATTTACCTCATGGAAGGTGCCTTCTATGGCTTGGAAGACACCTTTAATGAACAGTGCCGAAGGCGCCTTCTAGCTTATAGAAGGCGCCTTCTAGTGACCATTAGCTGAAGATAAAGTTTTATCTTCGACAATAAAATTTCTTTGATTAAGGGTGCCTTGAACCCTATTGAAGGCGCCTTTCAACTTCGGATAGAGTTTTCTAGGGGCTATAAAAAGACCCCTAGAGCTAGAAAATATTCAACAACTTCTGTATTAATCCCCTAGCAACTTTTTGAGATTTTCAAAGAGTATAAGAGGCTTCTCCGCCTTCATCAAATGAGATATTTATAGTGGAGCTTTGCAATCGCCTTGGATTAACAACCACCTAGGTTGTAACCAAGTAAAAATCCTAGTCTCTTATTTCTTTTTTTTGTTAATGTTGTATTTAGTTAACTAATATTATGTCCCTATTAAAACTAGCTCAAGATTATTCTAACTTATTTTCAGGGTAATTCACCCCCCGCGTCGGTCCAACAACACAAATAAGAAGTGTGCCATGAGCTATTTAGAGTGTCAGAAATGCAAATAGAAAATGCTACAGCCTAGATACTAGCATCTCAAGGTGGTTATGGATCCTCTTGTCCAAATTACACTTCATCTAGTTCCAACTCTGATGCTTAGGATTGGATTAGATGAAAAATTTTCAAGCTTTCTGGCAGGGATCCAAGTATTTCCCCTAATTCCTTACATTCTCAGGTATTTAATTGGCTCTCACACAACCCTTCAGATATGGAGAGTTACTGTTGGTGCAAGAAGTACCATACAATTGAACTTAAGTTTTGATATTAGCAAAGGGTCAAAGTTAAGTCTTGAGGTATTCTAACATGTTGATCAAACTTGCAAGAAAGTACTAGTTGAGGCTAGACAAAGAAAGTCTTAGTTGAGTCTTGATGCATCTATTTTACATAGGGATTTTGATTAGTTTGATGCTTTTCTTGACCTACTTTGCATGCAAATATCTCATGATTTCAACTCTATATTCTGCATTCCAATATATTCCCATTTTGGGATGCTGCTATTGTGTATTTCTTGTGTTAGGGTGCAAAATGGAGCGAAAATAAAGATTGAAGATCAAGTTGAGAGGCTTCCAGCACGAAACATGGGTGCTTGTGTCTAGTGGCATGACCCATGTTCTCTTCGGTTTCTGATCAGAGTGTTTGTGCCCAGTGGCATGGGTCATGCTTAACATCTAGCAGCGAACACGAGGGTCAGTGCCTAGCGGCACGACTCGTGTTCCCTTCGGCTTCTAATCTAAAGTGCCCATGGCCAGTGGCATGGGCCGTGCTCAACATCCAATAGTGAACATGGGCACTTATGCACAGTGACATGACACGTGTTCGCCCATGTTCTGAAGCAACCACCCTGACACGGGTATGAGGGCCCATGTCGCAGGGCATGGCCTGTGTCGTCGGCATGACATGTGTCAAGCTTCCTCTCCAGCACCTATTTAAGTTGATCCCTCCATTTTGAAAGGGGATCTCAATCTAGGGTCATCCTAGGGGTCCCCTAAGAAGCTTCAAGAGAATATCTTGGGTGGATCCAATGCCATCTACGCTACAAGGAGAGATCATGAACAGTGAAGAGAAAGATTCTTCGATCAAGCCTAAGCATTTTCTCTCATTTCTTTGATTTTATGAATTTGTAATTGGATTTTTGAATAGGGATTGTAATCCTGTGTTTATGGGGTAAAATCTAGCTTCTAGGAATAGGGAGTAGCTTCATGTGATGTAAACACTATTTCTTTTGATTTATGCATGTTTGATCCTTCTTATTCTATGATATGTGATTTATGGTCTAGATCTACTATGTTAATACGATATCAATGCCAAAAGTACTAGATTCATATCCCACGAGAATTTAGTGATGGACTGAGAGGTGAACCCAATCCTTCGACCTATAGACAACTGAGACGAGGAGAATAGGCTATGAGAGTAGATCAGTATGCCACGAGGAACCCTAGACTATCATAGAAGTTAATGGATTAATCTTAATTCATTGTCACATAGTAAGAGAATGGTCATTTAGGGGTCGTGGGGTTTTGTGACAATACCCTACTTAGGTTACAACCCTTAATTTATCCTGCTCTGAAAGTAGGCGATAATTGAGATTAGTACACCGATGTAGTTTCAAAAGTTTACACCAAATACATAGTATAGTCTATCTACATGAGTCAACATTAAGGATAGGAAGTCAAATGTAGATAAAGTGTTTACTTGCATAAAAGTGAAACCAAAGTCCTAGAATCACACACACTCTCTCTTTGACTACATCTATTTCTACTTTGCTATTGTTTCTTTACTACATTTTTGCTACAATGTGGGTTTCCTCTAATTAGACTACTACTACCCTTACTGTCTTTCTAAGCTAGCTGTCTTTCTCTCTCTTTTATTTTTCTACTTTAGTTATCAATTTTCATGTTCATGACACTTTACATAACTGATTTGGTCTGGACAATTAAGTCTGACTAGTAAGCTAGTATTTAGTTATTAGTCCTTGTGGATTCGATCTTTATTACTTGATGATACAATCGCACACTAGGCAAGAAAAGATCTAGTTGAGGCTAAGCAAGGAAGCCATAATTGGAGGGGCTAGGCAAGGAAGTCCTAGTTAGAAGGACTAGGCAGGAAGACTTGGCAGATTGAAGACATAGATCGGGAAGCCCTGGGAATCAAGGACACTAGGCAAAAAAACCCTAGGGGGCAAGGATACCAAGTGGAAGTCTAGACTATTCAAGGCCAGGAGGTTTAATGAAAAGTCATGAGGGTCAAGATCAGCTGACCAAAAATCAAAACAGGTCGGGTGGACCAAGGTTTGACATCTTGTAAACTCTCTCGAGTGGAATGGTGAGGACGCACTCTCGAAAAGAGAGTAGTAGGCATTGATGCAACCTAAGGTTTCATAGGAAGACTAAAGTTGAGACCGGACAGCTCGGAGAGCTATCAATCATAAATGTAAGCTGGCTTAAAAAAGGGACTTTAGGCACCCAGAGTGTATTTAAGTGACTGGAGGTCCGGATGCCCCTATCAGAACGAAGCGCTTGAGTAAGGATAAACATAGCACAGATAGAACTTTGACCAGATACTACCACATCAGCTGGCTAGGCACCTGGAAGGGATCTAGACGCCTGGATTGACAAAATCAACATCAACGCAGGATCGGATAGGGGTTGTTGGAGGTGCCCTATGCCGATCTAGGCACCCAGATGGTGCTATAAAAGAAGGTCATCCAGAGGCTTCAAACAACTAATTCTTTCTCAATTCTACACTTCTACTACTACTACGAAAAGCTACTATGCTTAAGCTACAATGACGCAACAATGCTGCAACTCCGCTATCTACTCAAATGAGTCTAGCATCTTGGTAACACTAGTTGTTTGCCTAATTTTGTATTCATGTTCTTTATACGCTTTATCTTGAGGGTTGGTAAGATTGTTACTAAACCCAATATTTGTAAAAGAAATGGTTTGATAGTGATTACCCAATCAAAAGTAGGCAAACTGACTACGGGCCTTAGAGTAGTAGCCACGAGGCTGCAAACCAAATAAAAAACCACCGCGTCTTTATCTTTTCTATTTAATTTCCACTGCACAACTTTGGTTTTCGAGTGAATTTTGATCACATACGAAGCCTACTATTCACCCCCTTTAGCGCTTTCTTGATTTAACAATTGGTATCAGAATGGAGTCGCTTTAAATTAGTGCAACCACCATTCGAGCAATTTATTTATATTTATTTTTCTACATATTTTATTTTTTGTACTACTAATCCAAGATCAAGTCTTGGTACATTTTTTTTCTGTGCAAGATTTCTTTGTGATGGTCCTCCAAGAAGGCTATAGTACGTGCTATCCTCCCCCCTCTATTTAGTGGCAATGATTTCTTCTATTAGATGGGGAAGATGGAATATTTCCTAAAGATCCACATAGACTCATGGATCATAATCAAGACTAGGTTCACCTTATTGATCAACAAAGAATTTTACGAGAGATGGACTCATGAAATAAAGAGGCAAATTGAAGATGATGCCAAGACAACTTTGACACTACAATGTGGTCTAACCAAAATGAAACTCAATCGTATTAGCCCTTTTATTAGCACAAACGACCTCTGGGATAAACTGGTCGAAGTTCACAAGGGAACCACAGATACAAAGGTAATGAAACACTACCTCAATTTGAATAAATTTGCTAACATTAATATGCAGGACGATGAATCATCATCAAAAGAATCAGACGAAGATGAACAAGCTCAAGCAAGCTTCCTAGAACTAATGACAAAGATCACATGACCAAGTCCGAGACCGAGTCTGAATCTAAAGTTGAGTCCAAGAGAAGCTACGGATCCATATTTGTTTCTAAATGGCCTAACCACAATGTAAGCTCAACTAAACACTCTTATTTGTTTAGCGTAATTTCTTACATGAATCTTAAATTAGAAAACTCCAGTGATCAAGTTGGAACCTCAACTCAAGTTCAAAAACTTGAGGAAGAGAATTCTAATATGAAAGGTCTATTTGGTAACTAAACTTAAAGCTTCACTAGAAAAGTTTACTATCAAATCCAAGGGCCTTGACATGCTTATTGGGTCTTAGCAAGGCCTGTACAACTAAACCAAACTTGGATATAAAGTGAAAACTAGTCAGAACAAAACTTTCATGTCTCTACTTAATCAGAATAAACCTAGAATCCAAGCATAGGTTAAAAAATTCAATTTGATAAATCAAGTCAAAATGAACTAGTATTGGGTCCCTCGAGATTAGGTATATATTTTGGATAGACCTTATATAAGTCATGTTCAAGGGGAAGGTAATTGGAAAAATATTTGTATTATTAGATAGATTTATCTTGTTTTTTTCTTTAATGCATGTTTTTTTTTAACCTAGAACGGCTAGATAAGGACAATAGACTTGCTTGACACTTACCCAACCTAATACCATGGTGGCGCAAGATGATAGTACGTTCGGAAACCTTGGTTTAGGGAGTCGAATAGGGTAAGGTGTACTCTACTTGGTCTACTTAGCTAAGTGAAACTAACTAAAGCTACTTTGTGACATCCTAGACTAGTTGACTTGGGTTTTCAATTAATTAGCTAAGTGTTCAATTTCACGAATCAACTTTGTCTATTAAGTGGACATTGCTTTGATATCCAAGAAGGCCCCTATACCTCATTACAGCCTAGAAACTGAAACTTGAAATGTGCACTTACTTGATCAATGGTCAAACTTGAATCTAATATAAGGTAAATCAATTCTTAGAAATTAAATTATATTTATAAAAGATAAAATTAATCATCATCTCACAAACTCTGTAAGGTATCTTGATTGAAAACCTAGAAATGGGTTAGAGGGATCTTAGATTTACTTAATTAATCAATATTATATAATTAATTAATTTAATTATTTGATTAATCTAACTAGTCTACTTAATCGACTTAATCAATTATACTAATGAGGTCAAATTTAACTAATTATTCTAATTAAAAATTATAAACTAATTAACTAACTTATTCCAAACTTTAATTTAAAAGTATAACTTAATTAATTTGATTAAATATCAATAAATCTGAAATAACCCTTAATTAAAATTAAACTTAAATAAACCTTAACTAATTAATATAAATCTGAATCTAATTAATCTAAACCAAATAATCCAATAAATCTACTTAATTAACCTGAAATTATTTCATAATTAAAATTAAATATAAATTTAATAACTCAATTGAGTGAATTTAATCTAAGGTTAATTAGTCCAATTAATCTAATTTAACCACATTTAGTTAAAACAAAATACGCATCTAATTAATTTAATTAAACATAACTTAATTAATAAAATAAAATAAATTTAATTAAAACTTAATTCATAATTAAAGATTTAACCTAAACTTAATTAATTTAAATAAATTAACGTAATTAAAACAATCTAAGTTAATTAAATAAACAACTTAATTATTAACTTAACTAAATAATTTCAACTCAAGTATAAAATAATATTAAATAATTATAACTTAACATGAATTAAACTAATAAAACTAATTATTAATTTAACCGAATTAATAATAAAACTTACTTTAGATAAATAAAACTTAATTCAACTTAATTAAAATTAATTAAAGTAATAAACCTAATTATTAATTAACCTTAATCTTTTTCTAAACTTAATTAATAAATCTAAATTTATTAGTTCTAACTTAAACTTAAACTTCAAATTAAACTGAACATAATTAATTAATTTTAAAACTTAAATCTAATTTAATAAACTTAAATTTTATTTAATAAACTCAAACTAGTATTAATAATTCAAATTAAAAATATAATCTAATTAGAAATTAATTAATCAATTTAATTTTAATCAATATGAAATTAATTTAAAATCTACTTTAACTTAATTCGAACTTACTCTCAATTAAAAATTAAATCTAAAGTTCTAACTTAAGTGAACTTAATTCATAATTAATCTTAACTTAATAACTCGAGATTAAACTTAAATAAAATTCTAAATTAAATAATTTAACATAACTTAAAAATAGAATCTAATTAATCTTAACTTAACTTTTAAAAAAATTAATTTAATAAACCAATAAATTAAATCAAATTAAAAACCCTAATTATTTAGTTAGATTTAAAATTAAAAACTTAACTTAACTTGAAACTTTTAATCCAAAATAATCTAAATCTAATTCAATTCAAACTTAATATAAACTCTAACTTAATTAGTACAAAATAAATTTAATAATTATAATCCAAAATTTATTTAATTAATCTAATTTAATTAACTAAACCTAAACTAATTACTTAAACTTAGTCAGTCCATTTAGTTAAGTGAACGTGTGTTAAATAATTCTAAATTAAACTCAAATTCTAATTAAAAAGTAAAACTTCACTTAAATTATAAACACTTAATTATTAATCTACACTAAACTTAAATAAATTGAATCTTACACTTAATTATTAATCTAACCTTAATTATATAAATAATTTTAATTTTAATTCTACCTTAATTAATAAGCCTAAACCTAACTAAATTAACTTAATAATAAAATTAAAAAATACAAACTTAGTTAAACTTAATTTTTAAGCACTAATCTAATTAACATTTCTTGACTTAACCAAATCAATTAGGACTATGCTTGGTAGAATAGGATTTTCATGCATACCATTTATAGTTTCTTATATTTTCCACATTCTTAGATCATAAGGGCAAATAAATATAATATTTTTCATTTTCCTCCTACTTTCTTAAAAGAAAATTTCTCCTTACTACACTTAACATTTTTTTATTTCTATTATTTTTTTTAAATCTTTCTTTACTTCAAATTTTTGAAAAAAACTCTCTTTACTTTAACATATTTTTTTTTAAATTATATTTTTCTTAAAAAATATTTTTGAAAAATATTTTACTTAAAAATATTTTAGAAAAAATCTTTTATCTAAAATATTTTACTGAAAACTATTCTTGAAAAATCTCTTTGCTTAATTTTTTTTTAAAAAAAATCTCCTTCCCTAATCATATTTTTGAAAAAAAAAATCTTAAAATTATTTTTTAAACATTTCTCTTTTTCTTAAAATTTTTCCTTCTGAAATATTTTTTTTAAAAATCCTCCTCACATAATTTTCTTCATTCTTTAATTTTTCTATCACCTAAGTTTTCTCTTAGTTACAAATGTTTTTAAATTTTGTTTTAACTAAGTATTCATTGTATTTTGATAATTGGCAAAGGGAGAGAAAAAGGACAAGTTAAGTTAAAATTATAAAATCCCCCATAGAAAAATTTAGAGGGAGAGGTCAAATTAAGGGAGTAAATATTATAAAATACCCTATGTAAAAATTTAGGGGGAGAGGTCAAATTAACGGGGAGTAACAAAATGCACTTACTTTTCGCACTCACTTGAATTATGAGCTTCATTTATAAATTGTTTATGTTAATCTCCGAATTTTCAGGTAAACTCCCTAAATTATTGTTATGTTGTATTTTAAACTAAACTTTAACCATATTATTAGTAATAAAAAAGGGAGATTGTTTATGCAAGAAATACTATATGATTGAACCTAAGTATTGATGTTAAAAAAGAGTTAAAGTTAAGTCTTGTGGTATTCTAACATATTGATCAAGATTGCAGGAAAGTCCAAGTTGAGGATAGGTAAGGAAAATCCTAGTTGAGGTTAGACAAGGAAGTTCTAGTTGGAGTGACTTGGCAAGGAAGTCCTAATTAGAGGGACTATGCAGGAAGACTTGATGGATCAAGAACATTGGCAAGAAAACCTGGGGGTCGAGGACATCAAGCAGAAAGCCTTAGGAGTCGAGGACACTAGATGGAAGTCTAGACGAGTTGAGAACCGGAGGTCTAGCGGAAAGTCCCAAGGATCCAAATCAGCTAAGTAAAAGTCCAAACATATCGGGTGAACCAAGGCTTAGTATTAGGTAAATTCTTCCAAATGGAGTGGTGATGACACAGTTTCGGAAAGAGAGCAATAAGTGTTGATCCAACCTAAGGTTTTATGAGAAACCTAAAGTTGAGACCGGATAGCTTAAAGAGCTATTAATCATAATCTTATTATACCTGTGCTAATACAATGATGCAGGAAGTTCAAAATGTAAGTTGTCTAGAAAAAGGGACTCTAGGTGCTAGGAGTATATCCAAGTGACTCAAGGTCCGAGCACCCCTATCAGATCTAGGTGCCTAGGTAAGGATAAACACGACATGGATAGAGCTTCAAGCAAATGCTACCACATTAGCTGGCTAAGTGCCTGCATTGGCCAAGTTAACATTAAAGTAGGATCGGATATGGGTTACTGGAGGCACCCTATGCCGATCTAGGTACCCGAACGGTGCTAAAAGAAGATCATGACTAGAGGCTATAGAAAACATATTCTCACTCAATTCTATAGTTCTACTACTACAAAAAGTTGTCGTGCTCAGGCTACAATGATGCAATAACACCACGACATCGTTACAAGTTGAAAAGAGCCTAGCATCTTGGTAACACTAGTTGTTTGCCTACTTTTTGTTAGTACCCCAAGGTAGTTTTGATATGATCAAACAAGTTAAGTTAGGTCCAGTTATGTTTAACTCTGTGTCTAAGTGTGCAGGAACTTAGGAGCATAGGATGTAGAGCAAAAGATACAGCTAGCGAGAAGGACGACACGGGAGAGAGCCGATAGGCTCAGTGCGTCTGAGGGGCGAGGTGCTGCGGAAGAGTACGAGGGCGGATGAGAAGGAGGTGCACGGCATTTCCGAGGGACGAGAAGCCAGAGCGGAAGCTTGCTCGAGGAGATGGTCGGAAGTTGGGTTCGGGTGAGCCCTATTCCAGATGGTTGAAATCACCCAAACGAGCGGAGCCAGAGTGGAAGACTTGAACCGAAGCAAGCGGAGCTGGAGAGGAAGGCCCGGACTGGAAAAAGTCAACCTGGTTGACTTTCCTGGTCCAGGCGCCCGGACTTAGAAAGATCAAAATAATACTTGTGTGTTTTTTTTCTATTTAACTTCATCTTTTTGTGCGTTCATTGCTATAAAGATGCTTCTCCGCCTGAAGTAGATTTTCTTTAGTGTGCTTTTTTGCCTTGGATTAACAACTTCCCCGATTGTAACCAAGTAATTCGTTGTGCATATTTCTTTTCAGTTTCTTTATTGTTTTATGCAAGTGTTCATTTTATTTAAGTTATAAG
>JBBMJZ010000036.1:14607713-14619669 GCA_037833815.1 Zingiber zerumbet
CGTGTTAAAAGATTATTATTCGGACATTGATGAAAACGTGGAGGATGGTGATGGGGATGAAATGATTGAATTGGAAATTAATTGATGTAAGTCTAGTTTGTTTTGGAAATATTAAATTGTCTAGCATAAAATTTAGATGTGTTTGTTTTATTGACAATATTGAGTTTTTTTTTCCTTGAAACTTTATTGTTTTTGGTGTTTATATAGTTTATTATTGTTAATAGTTGATTTTTAGAAGAATATAAATATATAATATATTTTTTATGTATTATCGCCTCATGGCCAGGCGATCACTTTTTGTCAACTAGGCGTTCGGGCGCTAGGCAGTGACTTGTCGCCTTGGCCTCGCCTAGTGCTAATCAACTTCAACCTACAATTAGGATAATTAAATAGACTTAATTAAAGTCTAATAAAATTATCTCATTAATTTAATATATATACAGTTAAACAAATATTTTATTTTTTATTTTTAAATATTTAGATTAAATTTTTTATTTTTTATTAATATACTTTATTAAAAGTAAATATAAGAATAATGACTTTATAATATTATATATAAAAAATAGTAAAAAATATTCAACCGCCTAGACGGCTGAGGCGATAGGCGATCATTGGTCATCCGCAACCGCCTATCGGCATTTACAATACTATCGCAAGAATATCCTCACCTGCGGATATCTTCCCTGGACTCTGACGCCTCCATTATCCAAACTGTGAGAATATTCTCACCCGCGGATATCTCTAATGGACTCAGACTCCTTTACTGGTTCTACTTAATCATTCTTGCCAATGATTGCCTAACCCTGAAGGATGAAGCTGCGATAAAGCCAAGGTCGAAACAAGTGATGCAGTCGAGGTGAAGGCAGCCATGGATTCTCATCAGGTGACGTACCAAGCATACATGTTATTATGTGAGGTGAGGCAAAGTCAACCACATACCCTCACATAATGACATCAGCGGACTAGACAACAAGCATAGGGAGAGGTCAACCTTGCACCTAGGACTCAATACATGTGTCAAACCTTGTCTCTTACTGAAGTTAACTGGAGGTGATTGTGACCATACCCCCGCCCACACTAGAGCTTGATTTCCGCCCACAAAGGAGTCTGGCAATAGAAGCATGGGTTGTTCCACGTGGAAAGGTGTTGCATCCTTATATAAGGAACCAGAGGTTGATCAACGGAGGCTCTCGGCCATTTTCGACAAAACCACTCATTGTGAGTAAAGGCAGTAGGTTGACTTGGTCAATTATTGTGTTTCTTCTCTATTTTACTCTAGCTCAAGCCCTTCCCAGTGGAAGGCCCCTTTTCTTTCGGCTTGCTAAAGCCCTCCTCCTATGGGAGGCACTCTCTTCTTTCCGGTTCAAGCCCTTTTCTTGAAGAAGGCAATCTTTCTCTTTAGCATTGTCCTAACTTAAGCATCAGAGGGGAAAGGCCAACAACGCCAACCCCCGTTGACCAGTGTTGACATTGCAGATTGGGCAAACAGCTTGGACTCCGCAAGTCGCAGTAGGAATCATTTAGAGATAACAGGTCACAACTCACAAAGGACTAAAGGCTCTACCAATGTGCACCCGAACTAGATGGTGTGGCTGAACCAAGGGGATTGGGAGCGGGAAGGGACATTCGGACCGCATCACTATCCAACAAACAAGATAGCAAATATAATGTTAAAATCTTTACACAAAGGATAATCTTTCTTGAGTAGTTTAAACTAAGGTCTACAATTTTAACTCGTGCTGCAGTTTCATTATATGACCGGAACGGTAAATGGGTTTGGTGGTGAAACCCACGAAGAAAGATTCAATTCCCGTTGGTTGGATGCCCACTGTGTCAAATTTCTTGTCCCCTCGAGACGGTCTAGTGGCTAGCGCATGAGGTGCTGCAACCATGAGATCTGGGTTCGAATCTCGGCATAGCCAAGGTAAATGTCTCCCTCATGCGCTAGTCACTATTCCAAAGGCTAGTAGCCACCCGTGATTTACCTCCTCCATGTTAGCCCTGGGATGGGTTGGCTGAGGCGCTGGGGGCGAGCGTAGTCACCTTTTACCACCATTATATGACCGGAACAATATGGAATCGACAGACAAAATGGTAAATTTTGTCCATGCAAACTAGCACAACATGAAATTGAAAACCCTGGCTTGAGCCTCACCACTTGTATAGTCATAGAAGAAAGAATATATATTGCTCTGCTAGTGCATTAGCTGTCTTGTTTTCAATACCTGATTTGTGTTTAATTACGAAGGAATATCCTTGTAAAATGGGAACTCATTTCCGATGTTAATTACTTAGTTTTTTTGAAGTTGTGTTTTTTTTTAATTGATGTATTGAAGGGCTTGGTCATGTCAAGCGAAAGGCATTAAAATAGTCTTGTGAAAGGAAACAATGTCACTAATGGCACAAAACTTGAATTATTGCATAAAATTCTTTGTCAAAAGTGGAATATTATTGTTTTACCAAATTCATCTTTTCACTAAAAAAATGCAATAGGATAGTCTTCTTGACTTATCACGCCTTTAATCTTAAAATAGGTGCATCACATGTCACTTCACAAACCTTTGAAAAATCTAATAGCGAAAGAATTAGTGTTTCAACCAATCTTTCCCTTCTTAAAAGTTGTGTTGGTCCATAAGTTGTGTTGACCTAAAAAGACTGACATTTTCTTCGTAGTTATAGGGGCTATAATAATACTAAAAAAAATTATGAATCACCAATAAAACGCTGCTAAGTCATAAAAATTTCTAACTTAATGTAGTATCCTTGGCAGTGTCCACTATTGAATGATTTTTACCATTAATCCTTTAGATGACACCACCAAACCCAAGCAGCTTCTCCCTGCTTGCGAAGAACTATCACCCCAAATCCAAATCCAGTTCTAACTAGTTACTTCATGGCTAACTAATTAGCTCATCCAACAATATCCAGACTGATTATCTTCTAATAAATTCCCACTCATTTATGTCGAAATGCAAAGAAAAGAAACTCACCATGTGCATAAATAGGTTTCTGCGATAATCCAAGAGCAGACATGTTAGCCCCCAATACCTGTACTTCGCAAATGTCTTCAAAGCAGCAGGATTTTTGTACTGCATGATTAAGTGTTTTCAAAAAGGACAAAGGAGACTCAAAAACTCTAGCAACTTTTTCATCAGCACCACTGACAAACCGATGATTCCCACTCCCTTGTATAATGGCCACACAATTAATATCATGACCATGAACTTGAGGCCGTGCAATCTCATGCCAACTAATCCTCTCCTCAAGAGATGCTTCACTATGCCAGGGAGCAAACACACGAGTTGTCTGCAGATAAAGAATTGCCACACTGTTTCAGTAAAGATGAACTAATTGAAACTAATTTTCAACTGCTAGCTAAGCATCCAATTGATAAAATTAGCACAAACCACAATAAGAAAGCTCTGTAGTGAAGATAATTTCTTACTTGGTCATGGCTTACAGAAAGTATATATTCACCATTCTTGGACCATGCAATGTCAGATACAGAAGCAAAATGACCAGAGGGAACATTCTGTGGCTTCCAATTTTCATAATCCACACCAGTGTTCCTCCATAAATGAAATGATCCACCATAACCATGAGCAAGAATTGACTCACCATCTGATGCCCAGTGGCCACCGTGGAAGCCCAAGGCTGAATGACTTAACTCACCAACAGAGACCACATTTAGCCAGATACCGGTGCTTTCTTCAGGTCTCCATATCATCATTGTCTTATCCATAGATGCAGACAAAATACTCATAGGTTGATGAGCTTTACTTCCATCAAAAAAAGGAGGTTGCCACTCGACAGAATATACCCAATCTTCATGCCCAACAAGCAAAGACTCCAGGGAAACCTGGTAGGAATTAGAATCGGCCATAAATAAAGGGCCTTCGATGTATGATGCCAAGCCAATTCTTTCTTTCCTCAGTGGCATTTGAGGATTAGCTAAAGAACTACACATAACCATCTTCCATATTCGTATGCTTCTGTCCTGAGATGAACTTACAAGAAAAAGACTTTCTTTTTGTCCATCTAAACAAACAGGTAAAGAGAAATCCAAACTTCGTATCCAGTCTGTATGAGCTTTTAGCTCACAAACACGCACAAACTGAATGTTGAAAATATATCAGTTACAGATTTCAATAAACAAAACAGAAAAATACTATGCTTACTTTTCCAGTACTCTGGCCAAGGTAAATATAAATCTTTTGGTCTAGTCCTCCCATGGCTAAAATAACTTTGCCTGTGTCTCCTGGTAAGACAGCCAAGGACAGTGCAACCATAGGCTTTGAACCCACAGAGAAAGACTCCAAACAGGAAATTTTGCAATCCCCTATTAGAAATCAATGAACAGCACAATTATTGGTCAAAACTCAATAGTAATAAATAATAATGCGGCAACAAGTTAAATATTTTTTTGTAATAGTCCAAAAATGTTGAAGGAACAGCTCGATGCACAAGTATACCAAGTTTGTGGATTCTATAAATATATATATCTAACAGTTCTGAAAAAAAAAATGAATGTGCAAATGACCCACAACTAAAATAGAGCAAAGAAAGTTATAGTTAAGAAAAGATTTGACATTTAAATTCCCATATTTCCAGGACACAAGGACACGGAACCAAGGTTGCCAGATCCTACCTAGGAATGAGAAGATGTCCGATAGTTTCAAATCCTAGTATTGGAGCACAGGATTGATCGGAGCATAGGATCGTAAGATTGAAATTTTCAATTAAAATATTTTAGAATAGAATTTGATATTGCAATATATAGGGCAGGGATCCTCTAGTCCGGCATCCTTGGACTAATCCTGGACCCCTGTCCATTCATTGGTGGGGTGAGTTGTACCCTGCCGGTTAAACAGGTGGAGTCCAGCTCACTCCACCAATGTATTTGTAGGGTCTCCCCTGGTCCAGAAGATCCTAGACAAGAGGATCTGAGCTTCAATATATAACTACTAAATAAAACATTTTAATAAGTAACATTTGAATTCCATGAAGCATAAATAAATTTATTAGGTAGTAAATATATGAAACTATTATGTAATTCAAAGTCCCTTATTTATAAAGAAGCAACTTCTAACATCAATTGTTAAATTGTTGAGTTGCATGTATGATGAGTTGCATGTACATTTCTATCTAGTCATGGTTGTTGGGATTTTGAAATCCTACATAGTAACAGCAAGTGGAATTGGATCAGATTGTAAGTTCATAATATCTTATCGCTTTTAGATCCTATTTGTGACTTGAATTTAAGTTTGTTTTGATCGTAAAATGCTAAGGTCCAGAACACAATCTTGACTACCATGCATAGGTCACCAGAAAAAGTCATTGACAGGTAAAAACAATAATGATTGATTATTATTTACTATTATTTTCTCTTACTCCCTACTAGAATCTTCAAGAGAAAATTATTTGAAAATTGAAATGCTTTCTGTTTCCAATTTATTCAGTAAGATTTTAATAACCGTCAGAAAAACTTAAATCAGCTTTTAATGTTGTCTTACCTGACATACTGGATGGAAAAATCAGTTCCCATATACAAATGAGAGCATCTGAAGAAGTAGAAACAAACATAGCCTTAGTAGGAGAAATCATCAATCCAGTTAGACATGTAATGCCTTTCTTATGCCTTTCCGATACTTGTAATACACTTCTCCACTGTATATGAACCATTAAAATAAAATCCAAGGGTTAACAAGTTAGCTAATTGCATATACATTTGATACACATAATTGTCTGTGAATACTCAGAATATGTAAGAGGTACTAGAAATATTAGCGACAAGCACCAACTGAAGTTCAACCCAAAGTAGTATTGAACTGAAGCTGAAACCATGCTAGATAAAAGGAATGGAGAATATTGCGAATAGAACCTAAAGGCTAGAGAACTAGCAAATTTTGTGAGTGTCCATAACTGGAAGAGAACCTAAAGAGTTTGTGAGAAGATGTGTTTGAGCATATACAAGTTCCCTGCATATAACATCATTATAGAATGTAATTCTTTAAAATAAAATATTACTTATTGATTGATTTGGTTGAAATAATATCATTTAGTTAACAGAAAGCTAATGTTGTTTCATTCATAAGTTATGAAACATAATTCTCTCTATATATTTGGAAGTAATATCTCCTTTCTATTTTATTTAGAGATGGCAATTTGATGTTAAAACTAGCCAGACCATGGGTCTATGATGAACCTATATGATATTTTGTATATAAACATAATGTAAATGAACTTTTATTTCTTAAATTTTAACAAGGTAGATAATTTCCTCCACAAGAAAAGGTTTTTAAAAAATTTGAGTCAAGCTAGGCATGACATATGCCTACTAGATTTTACCAGTTCCTAGTCCATAAAATTTCCCTGAAACTATGAAAAACAGAAGAGTTTGTTAGCAAATGTGGTTAACTCATTCACGGATTCATATGATCGAAGCCTCTTTTACTAGCAAGGGATAAACACGTTATTAATCTAATACTGGAATAAACAATGGCGTTACCCTCTATACAAACAAACTGAACAATGTTCTTTTAGATCCTAATAGATTTCCATTCAACATGAGCGTCATCTGAAATATGTTCTATAAAAATCTTAATACACAAACTATATGTCAAGAATTTAAGTTCAAAATCATTTTAGCAAAAGATAACTTGATTTCTTTCATAAGTCAAAATTGTGGTATGCAAGTTTTGTTCTTTATCAAGCTTGTCATTATCCAATCCTCTACTGAACCCCTTGTGATTGCTGAGTTTAATTGTAAGTTACAACCAGTGTTTTGAAAAAACCAGATTGGATCAGTTTAACCAGTTCAGCCAAGAACCAGAGACTAATACAATCCGATCTAGGTAGTGTTATTCTTCTAGTTTTACCAAAAATTCATTTGGAAAATGGCCACCTGGAGACTAGCACATTCACTCTCCTGGGCCAGTGTTCAAAACACTGGTTGTAGTTATTAAAATTGATAGGCTAACAGTTTACCCCCCAAAGCTCATGCTACAAGGAAAGAGCACAATGTTGTATGCTTAACACTCCCCTTCATGCACAGGATGAGTTGACTAGCCCAAACACAATACATGAAGCGATGAGATAATATTATTAACAGCACAATTTGAAAATAAGACTTCCGTCTTGTTGAAGTTGGTTGACTAATCAGTATTCAAAATGTTCAAAATTCAAGGAAAGGAAACAATCTACATATTTTAATTCTTAATTGTGGAATTCCATTTGATAATCTAGAATGACTAAGGCTACAAAGTCAAGTGTTCAACAAATACAAGGAAAAATAGCCTTTCTCTAGGAATTTTCCTGTTTTTCATATTGATTTCAGAACTGCAACTGTTGTAGGACTCCCAAAAAAGCAGTTGCCAACAACATTGAGCTTCCGTTTTGTACCAATTATGGTATCCAGGATGATTAACAAAAGGATGTTCTCTGATAACACAGCAGACAGAAACTAAAAGCAGAGGTTGCACTAATTGATTTGATTACTGCAGAAACATGTAGAATTTATCTCACTAGTCACTACAAACCTCTCTTCTTTTGAGGTGCATTTCCCACACCACAAGTAGACCATCAGAACTTCCTGAGAGCAAATAATGCACCTCTGCATTTGGAACTGTCACAGATATATTATGAAATGTTAGCTCAGCAAGCTAGAAAAAAAATAATAACATGAATATAAAAGCTTCTAATTCTGCTTCTGACAGGTGAGTTTACAATAAAGAAAAAGAGAAGAAATAAATACAAAAGTCTTTCCTTGCTTCAGGAAATGGTTGCAGTATGTGGGACATGTTGTATTGGGGGTGCCTGAAGGTGAGAATTTTCATCAAGTCATTGTAGAATAAAGCAAGATGATTGCCAACTTCTACTTTAATAACTCTCTAAGTGAAGGAAAACATGGACAGGACAATTATACCTAAAACTGTTGTTTTTCTTCTTTTTCATCCGAGGGCTGAAGAGGGCATTTGAACATTTATCTAAACTTGTTGGTCATGACAATCATGCCTGTGGCCTTTTTATTCTTCTTTTTGTTATCAAACTTGTTCCTTTATTTGTGTTGAATTGAGGGCTAATGAGGGCATTTGAACATTTATCTAAACTTGTTGGCCCATCAAGATATTGCCCCTTTTGGGAGATAGACTCTTGCAATTTTGCTCTCTTTCAACCTTAGGATATATTGACAATTGAGACATGCAAGCCCCAACCACTTATCAATGTACCCAAGGCAGATATGTATCTAAAACTAAAATGGCAGAAGATTCAGCTGACTGAAGTAGTTCAAACAAGGTTAATCAAGGGCCTCGTATAAAAGAAAAGTATTTATTTAAGTTGTTGAACCCGTACAATCAATCAATAAAACAGTGAACCAGGTGGTAATCAGTTCGGCGATACAGCTAGCTAAAAGTTTGTTTCATTTTCCCAAAAACACCATTTAATGAGGGCATTTTTCACATTGATAGACATCCATATGTCCATTTGGGTACATGCTTTGAGAATAAGACCTTTATGGTGACGCTTCTCAAACTAAATCAGGAAGGATGGAGATCCATCTGATTATAAAGCATGGAGGTTCATTACTCCACAATCTAACACTCCTGCAACCCCACTTGTTAGTGGCAATATACTGAACGACAAATATATCCAATTAAAGTTGGTAGCAGTACTATTAACTACAAGACAAAGGTGAAATAGATGGTTGCATGGGTAACCATAGCACAGCTCTACTATTTACATTTTTGCATTTTCCTGATTTTTATAAAGAATGGTTAGAAATTGGTGAGAATCAGTAAAGGAAACACTTGATCTTTATGAAATTTGGACAAAATACTTTAATAGAAAAATCCACTGAGAAGGAAATTCACGTAATTTCTCAAATTACATGGCTCACACACGTGAATAATTGTCTGAACACGTAAGTGTCTATCAAAACATTTGAAAAATATATCCCTATAATTAAAATTTTAAAAAAAAACTAATGGCTCTGTGAATCCCATCATCATACATGAACTCGAACAAAGAGTATTCATAACTGAGAACAAGATGAAAGAAAGGTGACACCTTTGTGGGCATCTTTGTTCGAGGGAAGCCATAGCGTGCAGTTAACAACAGCCTTGTGTCTTGGAAGCGTAGTCAATATCTGAGCACTCTGGACAAAACCACGAGAAAGAGTAAGAAAACAAACGGGAAACAGATGATGCGAGTGAAAAATTAAAAATAATAAAAAGGAACAGCTAGCCCTCGAACACCTGCAGGCAGAAGAGGCGACGGCGTTCTGGGCGCCGAAAGTAAGAAAACAAACGGGAAACAGATGATGCGAGTGAAAAATTAAAAATAATAAAAAGGAAGAGCTAGTGGTCGAAGACCTGCGGGCAGAAGACAGCGACGGCGTTCTGGGCGCCGAAGGCCACCAAGCCTGAGGGACCCCAGGAAACATTGTTCACGATGCGGTTGCAACCGGCGCCAACGAAGGCAGGTTCTACAGAGAGCGTCATAGGGAGCACATGCAACCTCGCGTTTGGGAATTTATTAAAACCCTACTTGGCCACTACCACTATTGAATGATGACTAGGCGATTAAGGGCTAAAGCGTGTGTATTAAAGCCCGTTGGTAAGGGATGGAATCTCAACAAAGGCTGGATGGATCTGGAGAAATGGTCGGAGCCTCTCCTCTTCTAACCCCGAAGAGGAGAGGAGCTCCGGTGGTGGCTGAATGAAGGCGTGAGCAGATCTTGCGTCAATGAAGATGGTGTGAGGGCTGATGGTGTCGGGGATGTGTCCGCGAGAGATGCCTTGAGAAGATGATGAGAGGATGGTCAACCGACGGCGGTGATGAAGGGAAGGTGGTGGCGCCGCCGGCCTTGGTGGTCGGCGATGGAGAGGAAGAAGAGGAGGATTGGTAGCGGCGTGGATGGCTTGGGCGAAGATCCTCTCGAGACGGCGTGAGGAGAAGGTTCGTGCGTCTTTTTTCTTTTGAGGAGAAGTGGCCTCCATCCTTGAACCGGCGGATGATCCTTGAAATCAACCGGTCCAACCAATCTCCCCTCAAGCTTTGAATCAAGTTTCAAACTGAACCGGATTCAAAAGGAAGGAAGTGAACCATTCTTAAATTGAACCAACTTTAATATGAATTGAACCCTCCTCTAATAGATGAACCGATTGGGGTTTAAGTGAACCCTTTAAATCTTAGACCAACTCTCCTCAACCTTAGCATTGGGTTCATTTAGTTTGATTCAAGTCTTACCTCTTAATTTATCTTTAATTTTTTATAAAATCATAAAATAATACCAAAAATTAAAAAATATATATAAAGAGCTCAAAAATATATCCTAGGGGTAAACATGATATATAAACTAGGATTTAAGCATACGAAAGGATAAAAATGTTAAGTATAAGAACTAAAATAATGTGTTGAAATACTCGTTATCAAGCACCTATCCAAATTTTTACTCGTGATGGTCGATTGGG
Organism: Zingiber zerumbet; assembly: GCA_037833815.1. Lineage (NCBI taxonomy): Eukaryota > Viridiplantae > Streptophyta > Magnoliopsida > Zingiberales > Zingiberaceae > Zingiber > Zingiber zerumbet. The sequence goes on from JBBMJZ010000036.1 coordinate 14,618,186, forward strand.
ACGGGTAGACTGTCACTCCTATATCCGAGCCATCTGGCTATGCCTCTCCAGGATGTCTCATAGGGGGTGTTCCCAAGCTGCAACATTTCCAAGCTATGAACTTTTCGGTCCACGAACTTTCAAGTCCACGAACTTCCCAAGCCATAAAGACTTAATCTCCCTAGGATGTACCGAAAGAGGTTATTCTCAGGCCATGGAATTGCCAAGTCCGTGAACTTCTCCATCCATAAACTTCCCAAGCCATTAAGACTTGATCTCCTTGGGAATGTACCCAAAGAGATTGTTCCCAAGCCACGGAATCTCCGAACCCACAAACTTCCCGGTCTACAAACTTCCAAGTCCACGAACTTCCCAAGCCATGATGACTTAGTCTTTCTGGGGATGTAGCTAAAGGGGTTGTTCCCAAGCTGCGACATTTCTCAAGCTGTGAAGATTTAGATGCACCAAAAGGGGTTGTTCCTAAGCTGCAATATTTCTCAAGTTGTGAAGATTTAGATGTACAAAAAGGGGTTGTTCCCAAGCCACCGCATTTCCCAAGCCACGAAGATTTAGTCTAATTTCCAGGAATGTACCTAAAGGGGTTGTTCCCAAACTGCCATCTTCCCTAAGCCAGGAACACTTAGTTTATTCGGGGTTGTATCCAAAAGGGTTGTTATCACGCCGCTGCCTTTCCCAAGCCATGAAACTTAGTCTTTCGAGTAATGTACCCAAAAAGGTTGTTCCCAAGCTGTCATCTTCCCTAAGCTATAAAGACTTAGCCTTTTATAGGATGTGCTCATAAGGGGTTGAGCTTTCATCTTTCTTAAGCCATGAAGATTTAAACTTTATGGGGATGTATCCAACGGGATTATTCCCAAGCTGCTATCTTTCCTAAGCCATGAAATTTAGTCTTTCCGGGATGTAGGGTTGTTGCTAAACTATCATTTTCCCTAAGCTACGAAGACTTAGTCTTTCCGGAGATGTACCCAAAGAAGGTGTTCTCAAGCCATAGAGTTCTAAGGTCATGTTTTGAGCTGTCTAGCAGGTACTCACATAGGTAGATCTATAGTACTTCTAGGGCGGGGCGTGAGAAATATCATATAAGAGCATCCACAATAGCTAAGGATATTTCTCCCAAGTATTTGTGGCCTCTACTTCCACATCATTTTTCAAATATCTTACTATTCAAATATCTCAACTTTCACAATGAAATATCCCACCAATCAAATATTTATAGGTTACACCCATCAAATATTCACTCTCAAATATCCTCAATTTCACAATCAAATATCTCACCAACCAAATATTTATGGGGTCCACGACCATTTAATTAACTTACATTTAATTTTAAGAAAAATATAATAAAAGATATATAAATTTAAGTTCATGTAAATATAAATATTTTATAAATTTAAAATTGAAATACATAGATACAAACCATATTAAATTAATAAAATACATAACGATAAACTATAATTAATAAAATAAACATGCAGCAGATAAAA
>JBBMJZ010000036.1:14621158-14636780 GCA_037833815.1 Zingiber zerumbet
AATCGCTCGCTCGTGCTCACCCTCAAGAGGACTGTTGGCCCCTTGAGCGACCTCTGAGGTCACTCGCCCTTGAGGGGCCGCTAGCCCTGCAAGTGACCTCTAAGGACACTCGCCCTTGGGGGCCACCGAGCACGGAAGTGACCTCTTAGGTCGCTCGCCCTTTGTGAGCCGTCGGCCCCTCAAGCAACCTTCGAGGTTGCTCATACTCACAGGGTCATCTCCTCCATAGCCGCGTGCATCTCCCTCATAGGGTCGCGGGCAAGAAAAGGGCATCGAGTGTAGTCGCCTATCACCGTCTTGTATTGTCAGTAGCGACGGTGAGAAATAGATATGCGTGTTGTGGTAGAAGGGAATTGCTTTCCGCCCGATTTGGGCGGAAGCAAAAAATAATAAAAAAATTATCCATGGAAGGATTTATAAATCTATCGGTCCATTTAGTAAACAAAAGAAAAGAAAAGAATTTCTCATGTTTTTCAAAGTAAATAAAAAAAAGGAATATAATCCCTCTTTGTTTACGAAGTAAACAGAGGAAAGTTTTTCATGATGAAAAATTTTCCATAGTTTTTATTTCTTTCCTTCTAAGTAAACAAAGCATAAGAGAGTCAATTGAAGTCAAACTACTGGGGAGATATCCTAAATTCGTAAACAGAGGAAAGTTTTTCATGATGAAAAATTTTCCATAGTTTTTATTTCCTTCCTTCTAAGTAAACAAAGCATAAGAGAGTCAATTGAAGTCAAACTATTGGGGAGATCTCCTAAAATTTTAGTGTTATCATTGGAGTCTTTTGAGGTTAAGTTATAAAATATATCTTTTTACAATTATGTCATCAACAAATCAATCTAATTATTAAAAGCATCTTTTACCATTAACTCAATCAAGAATTTTTCTTAGGTTAAATCTTGTACTTCAATTACAAAATTTCAATAAGGTGAAAGCTTTAGGTGTCGGTCAGGTAGAATAATAATTATCCTATAAATTTTTCAAAGACTAAGATTAATTTCAATACTTTGGCCTTTATAACAAACATCCTCTACTTAAATAAATAAAAACAACTTGTATTCCGTTAGAATTTTTGGTCTGAGACCATTAATGAATCAAAGGGTCGACCTAGGTTCTTTGCTAATATCATAAATCTCACGTCGTATCGAAGTTTTTATTTAAGATTGGAACGATGCAATTTCGGTACCGTATCGTGTCGGTATGATTTCGGTATTTTTAATATAAAATATATTAATTAAATAAAAAATAATCTAAATACAATCATTTTTTAAAAAATAAAAAAATGGGATTAATATGATAGTTCTGTTAGGGTATGATTAAACATGTTTAGATTTTCCCTAAGAGTTGATTGAAATTATTAACCTAAGTTTGTTTTCTTCTGCGTCCCACCCATATGATCACGACGTCTCCTCCGCATGCTCGTGAGCATCCCCACCGTGACCCGCAGAGGTCATGGTGGCCTTTGTGACCTGCACGCCCGCAAGTGCTCGAGCATCCCTGCTATGACCCACGAAGGTCGTGGTGGCCTCCGCGACCCCACGAAAATCACCGTCGGATCATGACGTTTCCATAACCCCACAAATTTTGCTACGAGATCACAATGAAGACCTCGTGGCAGTGAGCGGGGTAGATGTCGGTGACAAGCAACTTGCAAAATAACAAATTTTGCCCGTTTCGCTTAGTACGGAAAGAAATTTTAAATCATATTCACAACTTATGCTTGGTATTATGCTTCACCTCATAGTTGATTATTTTAGCCTTATAAATTGGTTTATATTTATCATTAAAGTATGGTGTAACATATTTTATCTAAACTTGCATTTCATTTCAAATCAATATCTAATAGGTTTCGCACCATCACTAAAGGCTTAGGCACACTGCCAATATTTCCTAACAAGTTCACTAACGATGAGTTTGACAAATCATACATGCCATGATAGTCAAAGAAGTATTTTATTTCAATTAAACAATCAGGGAATGCATGAGGATGCATGCTTCTATAAAAAACAAAACTTTTATCAAAATATACCGAAACTTACTAGAGTTATCATTTCTAGAAATATGAGTTCTCTTTACACATAGGATTATGTGATAATAGGTGAGTGTTTTATAATTCATAGGGCTATATCTATATGAATGGTAATATTTTCAAAATCATTTGGATGGTGCATTTTAATTCTCATAAATCTAAGCTCGTTTTTTATTTTGATTTTAATATATCTCTCATCTCTTTTATAGTAATGGTTTGTAATTTCTCTTCAACATGTTGACCTAAGATTTTTGGTAAGTAATTGTTCTTATAAACAGAAGCCTGGAACATAATAAAATAGATGTAATTAAACTATATATGGCATTTGGTTTTTTGGTAAATGATGGTTAAAGTAGGATAAGAGATAATACATAAACAACAATAACAACCAATCCTTATTCCACTAGGTGGGGTCGGATATATGGATCATTCTATGTTATTAGGCTTTATCCCCAACTATATCATCATCTATATTTAAATATATTTTATCTTATTTTATCTGTCATAGTTTCACATCACCTAAGTGGAGCATTTATTATCGTCTAAGTACAATACTATCTTAAACGTGTCTCTCCCATTAAGATTCGAGTTTAGCAGTTACTCCTTCACGTATCTCCTATAAATAACATGCACCATAATACCGTGTCTTGGATGTATTCAGTGAATTCATCCATGATTAGGACTTAAAGATGATCCTTGATGTAACCCTATCTTTATAGGAAATGTTTCGGTTAATCCACTTGAAGTCTTCACTTTACATCCTCGCACATATCCTAATTAGTTCAATATATGTTATGTCACCTCTTTTTTCTAAAATTCTCCGTATAATTTCTCTTGGAACTCTATCATAAGTTTTTACTAGGTCAACGAATAGCATGTGTAAATCTTTCTTTTATTCTTGATACTTTTTAATTAGTTACTAGAGAAGTGTATAACTTTTATTATCGACTGTCCATGCATGAATCCAAATTGATTTTCAATCAGGTCTCTTTCCTTACTTTCTTTTTTCTATTACTCTTTCCCAATTTAAAGCTTGGGAATTAGAGTACTGACCCTCCATTAATCAAGTTTTTTTTTCATTTTCAATATTAGGCTAACTAACTTTATAAGTCATTCCATACCTTGGTTTGGTAGGTATTTTTATACCTTTATCGGAATATTATTTAGTCCAACTGCTTTTCTATTTTACATCTCATTTAAAGCTTGTTCTACTTGTGAAATTTAAATTGTACGATTAAAATTTAAATTTCTATACATATTTAACCTACTTAAATTACCTAAGTTAAGTTAATCACCTAAATCTTCATTAAAAAGTTGATGAAAATGCCTAAGAGATAATACATGAGGGTGTATATTTTTGTTTTCAAGGACATATGATGTTATGAAGAAATTTCATGAGAAAAACTAATTTAATGCAAAAAAATTAAATTACCGGCTAAACAGGAGTGGTTGTATTTTTGCTAAAATTATACAAGGTTTGTGGATGTTGAAGTTGCCGCAGTATTTGATATCACTTCCCTTTTGTAAATTCCTCTTAAAATCGGAGTTATAATGATTTCTGACTTTGTATGATATCCCAAAACAGACTCGCCATTTAAATATTTTGTTTCTTTTGATTTTTATCTTTCTCAAAGAGGCGACATGGCAAGAAAACTTCTTAAGTAATTAATGGAAACTTTGGCTAAGAGTATGGAATCATGACAAGATGCAGGAGTGATGGCTAGTCTAAAGCAAGAATGGCAAAGATGGCAGAAGTAGAAAAAACTAAGTTTTTTCTGGTTGGTGAGGTTTTGGACGATGATGCTGTGGACAAGGAGTTGACATTTAAGGTGATTGGAGAAAATAGTGTTGGTTTGATTGGGCAATGTGGGTGGCCTGCTGTTAGCCCCCTAACTTCGTGGCTTGGTTGGACGCGAGGAACGCCAAGAAGTGAACCGGTAGTGCGCGGGGCACTGTCCAAGGACTGAGTCTGCAGGAGGCGGACTTGGCATTCCGAGCGGACGTGGCATAGGCGCGAGCCATGCCAAGCAGTGGAGTATTTGGGCGACACTGGCCTGTCCAAGCCTAAGTCTTACAGGAGGAAGACTTGGCAAAGATGCAGGTGTAGCATGGGCGCAAGCCATGCCAACCAGCGAATCGGCAGTGCGCGGGGCACTGTCCATGCGCAAGTCTGCAGGAGGCAGACTTGGCATACATCCAAGCCGGGCATGCGCGCAAGGCATGCCAAGCGGAGCAACGCGCGGGGCTATCCAAGCCCAAGTCCGAAGGAGGCAGACTTGGCAAAGAACAGGCGTGGCATTGACAATGCCAAGCAACTCGGCGGCGCGGGGCTGCCAAAGCCCAAGTCATACAAAGACTTGGCAATCCAGCGAGCATGGCATGTGCGCAAGATGTGCCAAGCATTGGAGCGATGCATGGGGTGTTGCTCAAGCCCAAGGATGCAGAAGCCAGACTTGGCAATCTCCTGAGCATTGCCTATGCGCAAGGCATGCCGAATTTGGAGACTGTGACAGTACACGGGGTGTTGTCCAAAGTCACCAGACATGCAGAGGCAGACTTGGTGATCATGCGAGCGGAGCATGTGTGCTGGGCATGCCAAGCAGCGAAGGCGGACAGATGGACTTATCCGTTGTGCGAGCAGATGGACTTGCTCGTGTTGCCAAAGGAGCGGACAGACGGGACTTGTCTGTGGCAACGAAGGTGCGGGCAGATGGACTTGCCCGTGGCGCCAAGAGAGCGAACAAACGGGACTTGTTCGTGGTGCCGAAGAGATCGAGCCGTGGGCCGAGCACTTGTGTGCAAACAGACTTTAGCGCGAGGCCAAAGGAAGCGGAGCCATGAAGAACGCGGATAGATGGATTTGTTCGTGGTGCGAACAGATGGACTGCTCGTGGTGCCAAAGATGGACAAATGGACTATTCGTGGTGCCGAAGACTTGGACTCATTGTGCGAACACTGGCGGACAGATGGACTGTTCGTGGGTGCCAACGAAGCCAGGACGTGGTCAAGCACAAGGGGTGCAGATTGACACTTGGCGTGGACCAATGCAGTGAAGCCATGGGGGTGAAGCACAAGCGGTGCATGCTGACACTTGACGTGGAACCAATGCAGCATGATGATGGAGCAAGCACAAGGTGTGCAGGCTGCCACTTGGCGTGGAGCCAATGCAGCCAAAGACATGTGGACATGGCGGTTTTGTAAGTTGAGCCGGTTATGTCTGTGTGACACAAGTGGTTGGTGCAACCACTATGTAACTCCTTTGTAACCACCACCTATGCATGATAAATAGGCTTGGTGGGTTCATTGGCAAGGTGTGCAAGGAGTAGTGCCAAGAGTGGCACCAGTGTGCGCCAAAGGTGTCCAGGCTTCTGGCGAGGTGTGCCAAGGTTGGTGCCAAAGAGGGCAAAGGGGGAGGGCATTGAGCCAACTCATGTGCGAGTTCTAGGCAAGTGCCAAGAAGGCTTTGCTTAGGCGGATCAGGAGAATTGCGGGCAAGATCGTGAAGGATTTGTATGGGCGGATCATGAGCGATTTGTAAGCAATTCTGTATTGTTCCATTGTATTCCTTTGTTATCGGATTGATGAAGGTTGGGAGTTTTCCCGTAATCATTGGTGTTGTTGTGGCTGGCTTGAGGCTTTTGTGTGTCTTTGCATTGGGCGTTTGTTGTGCCTTTGTGGTGCAATCGTTGGGAGGCTGAGAGTCAAGTGCGGAACTTGACTGCCGCGCAGGAATTTTCAAAGGTGAAAATTTACCCCTGTGACAATAACCAAGGTTATCCGCGATAACCCTAAATCAAACATGCCCTAACAGTTACATTGCATTGTTTATGTATACTTTATTAACGTTTGATATGTTTATGATATTAACTTGAAATATTTGTTATAATAATTATTTATGAAATCATATATATTTTTTTAAATCTTAAATTGTAAGATCAAAAAATTGTGTTAATCTCACAATCTGATATGTTCCCTTCACCGTCTTTGATTATGATTGTGATCATGACAACCTTTATTTCAATTTAGTGAAAGTAACCATGATGCTGGGGAAGTTGGGAAAAAACGAACCACTTGGTGAAAGTGCTCAAAGTGGCAGAAGCTGGACTTATATAAGGCCATATGTGCTCTGCTGTTTTAGGCATTCACACAAATGAAGCATGAGCATGGGGACGTGCATTAATGCAATTTGGAAAAGTGGACCACTTAACTAAAGCATATCAACATATTTATTTTCCTAAAAATTCATGTGAGAACATTATAACTTAAAATATATGTGAAATACAGTCTCAATCTTCAAAGCAAAATCTTGTAAAATTAGAAACCCTGATACGATTAATTCTCCATGTTTTTGTCGATTAGGCACAACAACAATCTTGGAAAACTTAGGTGCATCATGTTCTGATACAATATCTCCCAGGGAACCCAATCTAAATTGTCTTACTAAATAATGGCTCATCAATTTAATCTTCCATGTAATCTTGGTTAGATTTGTTTCTCTTGATCTTAATTATCTTACTGAATGGTGGCTCCTCAACTTAGTCTTCCCTCTAAATTTGCTTATATTTGTTTTTCCTTTTTCTGTGTTTATTTCTAAGCTTCACTTAGAAATTGAATGCATGTCCTTGTTGTCTCCCAGTTATGCAATCCATTTAGTAAAGATTTTCATCTCAAATAGACTTGGCGTTGTTTTCCCTGCTTTCTGAAAAAAAATTAATTAAATTGACAGGGTGCAATAGACACAGCAACAATAGATACACGCATCAAGGTGGCAAACCCTGATGATCCTGAACCTGTTATAACTCTCTATGTTGAAGATCAGTCAAGCCCTGCAATGCGGCTAGTTTCAGAGATGATGATACTTTGTGGGGAGGTTATTGCTACATTTGGTTCTATCAACAACATTTCACTGCCATACAGAGGCCAACCACAATCGAACATTTCTGCAACAGCATTTTCTCATCTTCCTGAAGGGCCTGCCAGAACTGCTTCTTACCTAAAAATTATGCGCGCTGCTGAAATGGATTATCGGAAACCTATACGGCATGGATTATTAGGTATCCCTGGTTATGTACAGTTCACATCTCCAATCCGTCGATACATTGATCTTCTAGCTCACTATCAGGTATTTATTGCAACATTCTGGAGCTAGTGAAATATTCATTTGCTAAGAATCTGAAGGTGGTTTTATTCAGCTTTAAATGTTTGTTAGTCTTTACCTATTGATCTAAAGATTACTCTTTTTTAAGTTTCCTCACTTCTCAGAAATTGAATGCGAGATTGGTAATTAGAAGGAAGATCCAATGTTGATACTGGCAATTGGACCATTTATTTTACTTTATCTTACTACTTTTGTTTGTTGCACAGGTTAAGGCTTTTCTTAGAGGAGAAGCTTTACCCTTTTCAGCTGGTGAATTGGAAGGAATGACATGCATTGTGAACATGCATGTAAGAGTTGCTAAGAAACTTCAAAATAACAGTTTAAGGTATTGGATATTGGAGTATCTGAGAAGACAGCAAAGGGATAGGAGGTTTTGTGCTTTGATCCTCAGGTTTATCAAGCATCGAACAGCAGCCTTGCTTTTGATGGAGGTAATATTGTGCTTATTTATAGTTAATTTCATGTTGTACACTTGCTTTTTGTATAGGTTTCCTTGTATAATTTGTCAAGTGTGATAGAGAACTTAAGTCTTCTTCTGTGACATCTTAATGAATGTGGATTTTTTTAGGAGTATGGTTGAGGCTAAAATATTATTTCTAGACAATAAAGTATTAGATAAGAATAAAATGATTTGATAGAACCCTGTCAAATGGCTATCATCCGTTGCTATCGACAAAAAAGGAGGTACAGAACTTGAAGTTACTAGTGAAACATTCCCCATTATAAAAAAAATTCTGTTCCTAATCCTCCGGTGCTTTAAGAGCATTCATGAATATAGTTGAGCAAATTGAACATCATCTTAATTCCAGCCCCAACTTTGCAAGCGAAGTAGATGATACACAGCACCATCAAAGTCCTTGCTAATTTGCCGACTTGCCAACTAACCTACCTAGTCCAATTCAGGATTTTCAAAGAAATCCAATGACAGTTTTGAATTTATAATGGATTCTTACTTAAATTGCATAACTCTGTTTACCTATCTCTGTTTAATGCCGCTGTAAATTTGCAAAGGTCTTAGTAGACACACCTTATGCTTACCATCCCATGGCAAATTATTTACTTTTTCAGGTTGGAATTCAAGCTACCGCAGATGTTTCTATTGGAAAACAGATTGGAGATGAGTTGCGAGTCATCATAGTCGAGTCTCATCCTCGTGATGACATCCTTACAGTAAAGGAAGTTATTGACGACTCACATTGACGCCTGGTTAGTGAAACTTCAAAAACTTGATTCTTTATCTGTATTCATATTTCATCTTAACTATGAATATGAACTGGTTCATCTTGCGACAGCAGCTCCCAAATGTTGTAGACATTGTTTGTCAAACCAGTATTGGCCGAGCAACCAAGCAATTATCATCAAAGTGGCTCATTGCTCTCGTAAACGAAGGTAAATCAAGCCAGATTGATAGGTTCATGTCTCCACTTCAAGCTTGGCATAATCTTTGGCTGCTCACATTCTCATAGAGTATACAAAATATATTCTTAATTGCCATAATCTCCATGCTTCAAAGCATATGGGCAGAAAGTTCCTAGGATGTAACAATTGATATTGTTTAATTTACATAATATAATGGAGATAATCTCCTATATTCGATCACTGCAGACTTACATGATTGACAATTACTATGCTAAACACCATTAATTAATATTGTATCAGGTATGACCAGAGAAAACATAACTTAGTAGCTTTTTTATTGGGGTAGACTAAAGATGGAATAATCAAAAGAGTGGAATGTGGAGGATGGTTCTATGGCTACTGAACTCATCCCACTTTGACCTTACAACATGCATGGTCTTTATTTATATGATTAAGTTTTCCTTTTTCTCCTCTTCTTTTGACAATATCTTTTCATTAGTTTTATGGGGCAGTTGGTTGCTGTGTCATATCTCCACCCACCCCCAGTTGCAAATGAGTTAACAAGCGAAAAACAAATTGAATTATGTTTAAAGAGGAAAAGAGATTTAAATCATGTCTAGGAGCTTTTAGGTTTAAAGAGGAAAAGAAAGACTTATAAATGAAAAAAAAAAAATGAGGGGAAAAAAACCCGTTTCAAATTTGAATGTTCAAAGATTAGATCATTGGACCATGCGACAAGGCAAGAGTTCTCACTTCTCCTAACGCTCGTTTTATTTGACCTGAATAAAAAATCTTACCCATCCCTCGTTATACACATATGTAGCATTTAATTTCCATGACTTAAAAGGAGGGGTTGAAATATCATGCACTTGATTATTGAAGTCAAGGTTTCTCATGCCTAAGCATTTGACGTTCTTATTTGTATTCCATTAAAAAAAAAGTCACGTTTGTCAAATTTCTCAGATTAATTATTAGCTGTTGGTGAATTAAAAAACAAACTTTACGTGCAAGTCTTCACCCCCCTCCAAATCAATTAAGTGATTTGAACCGACAAAAAAATCACTTAAGTTTCTAGATAAATTTGCCAATTGGATTTCACGTTATTAAATAAGAACAATGCTAAATGGTGGCCCGCCAGAATGATTTTTTTTATTTTTTAGAACTATTGTTAAAGGTATCTAAATATTATCATATTTTATGAGCTAAGGATATACTTTCTTATTTATTTCTATATTTAATTTCAAAAGTAATACTTAATTAATTTTTATTAATAATGCATAATTAATTTTTCAAATAAATCAATTCATTTTCTGGTAAGTCAGATTTACCGATTAAATAAATGGCTTGAATAAATTTGAGGTAGACAGGTTAAAATTTTCGATTAAAAATAGTTTTGACTTATGTGCGCAACGAGTTAAATAAAGTCATATATTTGACTTTTTGCTGCTAATATTATACCATGCATGTTAAAATGAAAAAAAAAATGGATAAACAAGGTAAGACCGAACGCTTTCGTAGAAATTTCTCAATGATGATAAATAGAAAATATTTATTTAAAGAAAATGTTTTTATAAATATATTATAGTTTAGCATATTAATAAATGAAGAAGTGTCTTGACGCAACGTAAAATTATGTATAATGAATCCTATATAGTAAGAGCTTCATGCATAGGACTATTTTTTTTTAGCATACTAATAAATATTTGAGTGACATAGTGGTGGAGTTATATGGGGGCGGAGAGGGTCTCCCCTTAAAATTTAGTTGAAGAAAGATTAATATAGTGATTTTGTTTAAAAAAAAAAAATCATTTCAAGAATTTTTCACAAAATGTTCAACTAAAATAACAACTTATTTTTTTTCTGTCTCTTTTTCGAGTGCTACTGTCTTATTTTGCCAACGCTCCACAATAAATTCTTTTTTTTTGGTAAAATTTTCTTACTTTATCACTTTCAATAACAAATTTAAGTGTTAGAAAAAACATAAAGTATTATTTTTTTATATATTTATATTTGTATTTACTAATCAAATAAATATTTATAGATATTGAAATCTTTCTTATATTTGATGTTTAATTTGTTATATGAAGATGATTAATTTCATCGATAATTGTTTAAAAATTTGATCAATTAAATCATATCATTTAGTATAATTCATCATATAATTCATTATAAGAAAATCTACTTAACGAAGCCGAGATAAAAATACCTCCCTTATGTGCTAGTCACTATTCTAAAGGCTAGTAGCCCGGCTAGTAGCCGCCCATGATTTACCTCCTCTGTGTTGGTCTTGGGACGGATTAGCGGGGGCACTGGGGCGCGAGCGTATTCGCCTTTTACCACAATTATAAGAAAATCTGCAATTAGCGACGAAATTTAATTTCTGTTGCTAAACTGAAATAAATTATGATATCTAATTTAGCGATGAAATTTAATTTCTATCGCTAATTAGCAATCGAAATAAATTATGATATCTAATTTAGCGAAAAAATTAAACTTTATTGTCAATTTCATTTCTATATTTATTTAACCTATTTAATTAGCTAAAAAACTTAATTTTGTCGCTATTTTAGCAACGAAATAAGTTTTCGTCGTTATTTTAGCGATTGAATTAAGTTTCCATCATTAATTAACTTTCTAATTAAGGTTTTTATTCTCAATTTTTTTTCCCAGTGCCCTAAAATCTTCCTCTTTGATCGACCTCCTATCTGATCTCTGGCACACTCCTCTCCTCTCTGATTTCTGACACCGGCATGCACCCCGTCAGTATACTCAATCTTCTCCTCTTCCCTCCCCTCTCTTCGTGGTGAGGTTTTGCTTTGACTTTGACCTCGCAGTGAGATCTTACCTTGCCCGCTACACCATAATCCCGAGGCAAAAGGATATACATGTTAAAATGATAAAACTTGGTAGCGGGTTGTTCAATTCTGGTCTGTATGTTGTGAGTCGAACTTAAAAAACTAAAAAGTTTCAATGAGATTTTAAAGATGAGCTTAACAAGAATATATTTGCTTTTCAATTTGAAAAGCTAAAAAAGCAAATCAAATTGGTAAAGTTAACCTAACCCATGTTAGATTGACGCACCACCCTTTTTTTTTTCCAAACCAAACTATTAAAATGTTGGTATATTCAACTACAAAAAACCTTTGTAGATTAATTTGTATTTGCTAGTCTCATGAAATCACATTGGAAATTTTTTGTGCTGACTTTTTTTGATGAGGACAATTTTGGAATTATGGGAAGTATCAAAACTTTTTCTTTACAAACAATAAATTGGTATTGAAAATAGTAGAAACAATTGAAGTTAATTTACACAATCAATTTGAAACCAACCTTCTTAACCAAGTCACCATTCAATGTGATTCAATCCATCATTTATTGACTCTACTACCAGAAAACCAACTTTATTATTATCCACCAATAAATATTGCGCCCACAAACCCTATTATTATTTATTTATTTATTTATTATTATTATTATTATCATTTGTAATAGTATTAATATTAATATTAATATTAATATTGTAGTTAAAGTCAATTCAAAGCTGATCTGTGCAAATAAATAACCGAACCCCAATTCAATGTCTTCCCACTCCATGCAGGGATCGTGTGTCCGTATCAAGACACGAAGCAGCAACAGAGTGAACAATTTATTCAAAAGTATGCCGTGTTTTAACGGCATTGGCTCGGTCTATGTTGCGTGTCGGGACTCTCGCGGTTCGCACGAACGCGGCCGGCGTTCCGTCGCCTCACGCGGTAAACGGAATGGTTGGACGAACCCGCACGGCGCCTGACGAGATCGGCACGTGCCGATCACACGGCGGCGCGAATCTCCATCGGAGGCTGCGACTGAGATGAACGGGCTGGATCGAACCTTCGTGTGGGCCGCTGCATCCGGCGGACGGCGTCAGTTCAATAGATCCTCGTCCATTATTGCAGAGGATTTATGACCTGGCTCAATCTTAAAAATTCAAATAAAATATGAGAAAAGGACGAGACACTGGTTTCTGGGAATTCGTGGCCACAAGTCAACGCCATCACGAGACCTGCTACCATGATTTCAAAGAGCGCACTCCATTAAGTCAACGACCTCCTCTTTGCCCCCATCAATTCTACTTTTTCTCAAGGACAAAGCAATTCCTCTTCTCCCCCCTCCTCCTCGTTCTTGCTCTGATTCTTGGAGGTAGGTTCGATGGGGAACGGGCTCGCTAGCCTTGCGATCTGCTGGTCTGGCGGCGCTGGCGGCGGCGGCATGCCGGCCGGTCGCCGCCACAGGGGTGCCTCCGTCACTTGGGATCCTTGCGACGAGGGGCTCGGGCACTCGTTCTGTTACGTGCGACCGGCCGACGCCGTTCCAGGCGCCTCTGGCCACTGCTCTGCTGCGGTGGCCGCTGCCGCGGTTGCCTCCTCCAAGGTTTACGTATCCGAGGAGACGGCCATGTTCAGATCCATCTCCGGAGCGGCGGTGAGCGCCAACGCCTCGACCCCGCTGTCTACTGCGCTTCTGGACGCTGCGCCCACCGCGGCGTCCGCCTTCGAGAGCTCCATCTCCTTCTCCTCCGTCGCGCTCCAGCCGGTCCCGCGCTTGTCCGGCCAGCTCTCTGGCTCTCTTTCCGCCGCCGACCGCGGGTTCATGTCCGGCCCCATCGAGAGGGGATTCATGTCCGGCCCACTCGATCCCCGCGCTTCCCTCTTCTCCGGTCCCTTGGAGAAGCCTTTCCCGGTCCCTGGAAACCTCCGGCGTAGCGTCTCCCATGGTCTTCCGAGGCGCTTTCGCCGTGCTGCCGCGGCGCGCTCACTTTTGCGTGAGATCACCAAGCGGATCTCCAAAACTATCTCCAGCGCGGCACATGGTCAGGGTTTCCTCGTCGCGCCCATCAAGGGGCTCAAAGATTCCACTTTGCCGGACGGCGGGTCGAACGGTACAACCCTGGAGACGGCAGCGCAGTGGTCCGATATGCCTGATTCCGTCGAGGGTAACATCCAATGGGCGCAGGGTAAGGCAGGGGAGGATCGCGTACACGTGGTCGTCTCGGAGGAGCACGGGTGGGTCTTCGTCGGCATCTACGACGGCTTCAACGGCCCCGACGCCACCGACTACCTGCTTTCCAATCTCTACGCTTCCATCCATCGCGAGCTTAAGGGATTACTCTGGGACGACAAAGACGACACCTTTCCCGGCGAGGAGCTTCTCATCAACCAAAATCGATTTCTTCTCGCCGCCGATTCACCGAATTCCGCATTCACAGAACAGATCGCCGCCGCTGAGCAGAGTCGCCGCCAGTGGAAGCGCGACTGCGAGAGGGAGAGGTCCGATCTCGAGCGGGCGCTGAAAGAAAAGCCGAGCTCGGTGAATCACTCTCTGGTGCTGGAGGCGCTCCGCCGGGCGCTGAAGAAGACAGAGGATTCCTTCCTGGACATCGCCGACAAGATGCTGGCCGACAACCCCGAGCTGGCGCTCATGGGCTCCTGCGCCCTGGTCATGCTCATGAAGGGCGAAGACGTCTACCTCATGAACGTCGGAGATAGCCGCGCTGTCTTGGCGCAGATGCCATGGCACGACCACCAGAGGATCGACGAAGGCCACGGAAATTCAACTGCCGTGCAGCTTACTTCCGATCACAGCACCTCCATCGAAGAGGTACTCATCCAAAAACCAAATCTTTCTCTGTAAATTGTTCTTCTTTGCTGCAAATTTACGCGATCTATCCTTTAATTAACTCAATATGTTGTTGTTCAGGAGGTTCAAAGAATTAGGAAGGAGCACCCCGATGATGCTTCTGCGATCTCGAACGATCGCGTGAAGAGATCGCTGAAGGTGACGAGAGCTTTTGGGGCAGGCTTTCTGAAGCAGGCAAGGCTTGCTTTCCACTCATTTCTAGTGTGCCGAATTCATTAACGGCTTTAAGGATTATCTTGTTATCGATATCTTCTTCTGAATTAATCCAACGTGAATTAGGGGTGACTTTTATCTCAAATTGCAGTTGTTTTATAGACAGTATCAGTTGAATCAAAAAGACAGATCTTTCATGCTTCAATTTGGTGTCTCTCTTTGCAGCCTAAATGGAACAATGCCCTTCTGGAGATGTTCAGAATTGACTATGTGGGTAACTCGCCTTACATCACTTGCAACCCCTTCCTCCACCACCACAAGCTCAGCCCCAACGATAGGTTTTTGATACTCTCATCCGACGGGCTTTACCAGTACTTCACCAACGAAGAAGCAGTGGCTCAAGTCGAAGGGTTCATCGCGATGACCCCTGAAGGTGATCCTGCTCAACACCTTGTTGAAGAAGCTCTCTTTCGAGCAGCTAAGAAAGCTGGTAGGTTCTGAAGATATCACTAGTCATTGCCTCATTTGATATTATATATGATCATGTTGATTCATTGTAGGCATGGAGTTCCATGAATTGCTTGAGATCCCACAAGGCGATAGACGACGGTACCACGACGATATCTCCATCATTATCATCTCCTTGGAAGGGCAAATATGGCGATCTTGCATGTAAATAGAAGAAAGAGTAGGAAGAATTTACACACAAAAAAGAAGGAAATAAGTAGAATTTAGCTTTGAGGAGGCTCATGGATTCACTGAGCATGTATAGGCTTTGACATCTACAAGTAAAAACTTTGTCATCTCTAAATGCTTGTTAATTAACAATAGATTTAACAGATTTTTTTTAAAAAAATTTGTTTGAGTAGCCTGTAGTTCAATCCTTCATGTCGACCTAAAAAAAACATGTAGTTCCATGAACAGTGTCTGTTATTTCCAATCCAGCAATGGAGTCACCTACTTCCTCTGTGCATAGTCTTTTGTAGTTGGAATCAGTTACTTCAAAGGTGGTGTAGGTTGTTTCTTCATTAGATTGGCATCCGAAACCCTGGATTCTGCACAAGATTTGGCGGACCTGATCATGTTCTTGTTGGAGGGAATGACCTCCCTTGAGGAGCTTTAGGACCCTCTGTTCTGTTTCTTACAAAGAAATCCCAATTAGAATAAAAGATACAACAACAACAACAACAACAACCAAGCCTTTTCCCACTAGGTGGGGTCGGCTGTATGAATCCTTTTACGCCAT
>JBBMJZ010000036.1:14684192-14706247 GCA_037833815.1 Zingiber zerumbet
AAAGAAAATGATTGAAACAATGAAGAACCGTGTGTTTCCTTTGGTTTATCGGATGATTGAGCTAGCCTTACTTCTTCTAATTAGTATTGCAACCGTTGAAAGGGTATTTTCGGCAATGAATATTGTCAAAACAGATTTTAGAAACAAAATTGGAGATGAATGGATAAATGATAGTTTGATAGTCTATATCGAAAAAGATGTTTTTAATACTGTTGGCAATGAGCTAATTTTACAGTATTTTCGGAACATGGAGTCTTGAAGAACATAATTGTCACGTATTCGTTAATATATTGCTTTAATATTATTGTACAAGTTTTTTCATAATATTGTACCTTTTTTCCTATATGCGAAGTTATTTAAAAAATAATTTTTTAATCACATATAATTAATTAACCGTTAAAAATATTGGTCGCACTTAGCTTAGATCGTGATCACCCCTCCATGCTTAAATTCCTGAATCCATATCACTGTGCGAACTCATGCGTGAGAGAGAACCTATCCCCAAGCATTTGCTCACAACATCAATGCATGTGCCATAATTTAAATCAACAATAGAGCTAAGAGACTCCCAATGTGAGACTAAAAATATATGCACAATAGAGTCTTTTTTTCTCCACATCTTTATTCCAAGAGACTCCTCTGCTTAGTGTTTAATCCCTTAAATCACCATGGCTTCCTTTGACTCAATGTTAGGTCTTGCTAACCCATCAACTTTGTCTTGCTAGATGTCCGATCCTACTGGCACATCTGGACTTTCTTTGCTTGATAATTAGATCATTTGATCCACTAAGACTTTTTGTTGTCTAGTATTTAGTCCACCTGACCTACTAGAATTTTCCTGTTAAATAACCTACGAACTTAAAAAAACATATCAAATCTCAAGAGCTTAACATAAAACTCTTTGCCAACATCAAAATACAGGTTTGATTATCTAGTATTTCCTATATTAATAAAATCAAGTTTGGAACTCAGTAGCTAAACATAAAAACAAGGTCATTGTTGACATTAAGTGAGTTCTTAAATAATAAAAATATGATAATGGAAATATCATTACACATAGTACCATGGGGGTTTAGTCAAATAGCAAGTATGGATTATGGTCAAACTTATACACTAGTAGCCAGACTTGAGTCAATTCAAATATTTTTATTATGCAACCTTAAAGGGTTTAAATTATATTAAATGTACATTAAGTTAGCCTTTTTAAATGATTTCATAAAAATGGAGGTGTATATAGAACAAACATTAGGATTTGAACACTTTGGTTATATTAAATGTACATTAAGTTAGCCTTTTTAAATGATTTCATAAAATGGAGATGTATATTGAACAAACATTAGGATTTGAACACTTTAACTATCCAAACCATGTATATAAGCTTAGAATGTCACTATAAAGTTTAAAATAAGCACCTAGGAATTGGTATGAGTAATCATCTACTTAATTAGTATCGAAATATTTTTGACAAGACCAAATTAACCCAACATGTTTTGTTAAAACCTACAATAATGATATATTTATAGCTTGAGTTTATATAGATAATATAATTTTTGATTCAACTAATACAAACTCTTTTATTAGAATTAATTATAGCTCTAATGTAAAGGAAATTTGAAATAAACCTACTAGGCGAGCTAATATTTTTCCTAGGACTTCAAATAAAACAGAGTAAAGAAGGAAATTAAGTTCACTAAACTAAATACACTAAAGAATAAATACAAATTGGTTAGGAACGACAAAAGCTAAGGAGTTAAGTACCCCATAGCCACAAATGTTAAGTTAGAAAAATGATGCTTAAAGGAAAACAATAGATCCCAAGTACTACAAAAGTGCAGTAGGTAGTATTTTGTATTTAACTGCTAGTAGTCATAATATTTTATTAGGAATACTAATGTGCAAAAGATTTCAATCTTAATTATACTAAAGAATCTCAATAATGATAGTTAAAAGAATACTTAGATATCTTAAGAAAATCTTAAATGTAGGTGTATAGTATTCTAGGTCAGATAACTTTGAGTTAATAGATTTCTGACTCAAACATATATTGGTTATTAGTTAAATAGAAAAAGTAAAAGTGACAATTATCAACTCTTAAGATTATCTTAGCTAGTTTAGAAGAAAGCAATGTTGTATTGCTTTATTAATTATTGTGATAGAATGTATAGCTACGGAAGGACGTATAATACTATCATTATGGATGATGCATATTTTAGAAGACTTTGACTTAAGTTATAAAAATATTAAGATATTGATTAACAATCTAAGTTTAATAAATTTAATTAAAATGTTATGCATCATTCTAGAACAAAAAATATAAAAGTTAAATGTCACTTTATACAAAATCATATTACTAAAGGAGATATGTACTTGACTATATCAAATCAAACATAACTAATATTGTAGCTAAATTTTTAACTGAAGCTGAATTTAGTTTTCTTAGCAGATAACTTGGTATCTGTATATAATAGAGTATGTTCTTTCTCTTAACTCCTTATATGTATATATATGCTTTCAATTTTGCAATACTCACAAACACCTAAGACCACTTTATTTGTATATCGAGTCACATAAATGGACGTGAGATGCTAGGAGTCTCATTTGGTTCTAGATGTTGATCACACAGTACATCAATATTAATAAAGGTATAAATATACATTCATCACTTAAATGTGCAAACGCAAGATAGGTTTGATGTACAATTAATTTGTATTTCAATTCTTAAATTATGATTAAATATGTATTTCAAAATTAATTGTTAAATTATCTATTTTTATAAAAATTATTTTTGAATGGAAATGATGAAATATCCAAAAAAAAAATAAAATGACTTAACTACGTTGATTATATGGTGACCTTGATTTTGACTTTATGAATATCTTATATATTTTTTTGTTATGCACACTTTAATTACAATTAAATGCATCTGCTTGCTTGTTACTCGATCTTATACTTAATTTACTTACATCAATTATACTTATTACTTATATATATATATATATATATATATAAAATTAATAGGATTATCAAGGATGCATGATTTACCTAATGAATTAATAGACCGTAGAGTTGTAGAAACCTAATGGTTCTGACCTATGTTAAATCATGGTATTTCTTCTTCTTTTTAACTTAGTTTTATTTATTTTCCCTACTCTACTCTTAACTTGTTTTCTTTTCAATGCCTCGTACCCCCTTCCAGCCTCCAACACAAACCTACATATTCATATACATATATTCTCTCCTAACCTATTATTTTTTGTCAAGAAAAATTAATTAGATATTGGGAGTATATATGGTGAAAGTATATGGGAAGTTAATAAAACAATTTAATCGATTAAGAATGAGAACCTACAAATTTGGTGAAAAAATGCATCACGAAGGGGCATAGGAGATGAGACGCTAGATATTGGTCCTATACATATGTACCAGTCCTTTTAAGAAAATAATTCATTTATCCGCACGTGCCTCAGCTGTGGCACAGGCGCACGTGCCTTTCTCCGAGGTAAATAATTTATTTTAAATAAATAGATTGCATTACTCCGCACGTGCCTCGGCTGTGGCACAGGCGCATGAACCATCCACACACGATCCATCACATGGATCGCACGGCGTCTTACGTACACAAATGCACATATGATAGTACAAGATGATTCACTCATTCTTAATATTTTCATTAGTCATTAGTATGGATGATTAAGATATATAAAGAAAAGTATGTTCAAAATTATCAAATTTTGATAACACTCTCTATTTTAACCACTATATCGTCGCCACCATCGCCGTACTTTAGCTAGCTTTGACGAGAAGAGACCTAAATTCTCACCCAATGGTACTTTAGCTATCTTTGACGAGAAGAGGCCTAAATTCTTACCCAATGAATCAATAATTAAGCTGGAGCCAAATTAACATGGACGTATGGATCAACAACCCAACTGCCATGGTATATATATATTCTTATCCCTTCTCACCAAACCCCAACCCTCCGTTTTTTTCTTCTCCTTAATCAATTAATTAAACTGTGAATTAATTAATTCAATAGTTAATTAATGCAGGGAAGAAGCTAAGAATGTTAACTAGATGACGAATTGACTGCCGTGCGATCTCCAATTTGTTCGGACATAAACATCAAGTTTTGGCGTGTCGATATCGCATGAAAAGTGACAGGTAGTAGTTTAGCATCCTGCGGATTGATTCATTCATTTTGCTCGGACCAATTAAATTCCATTTATTTAATTTACTGAAAAAATAGCTTATATATATATATAGTAGCTAGGTAGGTGGAGTGGATTAGTC
Organism: Zingiber zerumbet; assembly: GCA_037833815.1. Classification (NCBI taxonomy): domain Eukaryota; kingdom Viridiplantae; phylum Streptophyta; class Magnoliopsida; order Zingiberales; family Zingiberaceae; genus Zingiber; species Zingiber zerumbet. The sequence goes on from JBBMJZ010000036.1 coordinate 14,688,483, forward strand.
TAGTCGGTTGGATAGGAAAGAATGGACTCTTTGCCTTGCTTGCTAGATCCATTTAGTATAATTGACCCATTAAGTCTCACTAACATGATTGAACAAATCGACCTACTCTCTCTGTTTGTTTGGGTATGCACGATTGACTTGAACACCAGCTCAATAAGTAATGATTTTATGCTTATTTGTATGTCATCTTTTGTCTCCTTTCCTCGTATTTAAACTTGAATAGGAATAATTTCTATCCTACTGGTATAATTAAATTTATTTTTCTAATTCTATACACCTACTAGTTTATATAATATAATAAAATTGTTTATAAGATTTATGATATATTCTTTAAGGTTCAACTATATAAGACTTAACAGAACTAATTTAATACAAATATTATATTTTAAAAATAGATGACTTTCAATATGATTTTACATGCTACATGATAATTAAAATTGTACATTTCCTATTGACATTTACCTCTTGAGTACTATAAAAACACATTAATAAACAAGCCGAATCAGCGAACACCGAATCTGGGACGATCAATTTGACTCTATAGAAATTTTTCATCGACTATTAAGGTAAATCGAGAAATACTCACGGCAAACGACCCAGAAGCCTAGTATCTCATGGTTACAACCCCATTTGAAAGAAAATATTTATAAATATATTGTAACTAGAGATAGAACCATGAATATATGAATAACAACTTAATATAACTTTAAACACCTCTAAAGCACTAGATATCAAATTATTTAACTTTTATCATATTTTTTTTATCAATAACTATAAAGTTATTAATCAAATTAGAATATACATTCGATCAGATTTAGCCACTAATATTACAAATTAATATATATTTTTAATTGTGGATGCTTCATAGTTGATACATTGTGCAAAGCTAGTGTCATCTCCTTCGCTCAATTTTGTAGTGTTGTACCCCGAGCTTCTTTTCATTAATCTTCTCCTTTAGAGGGGTGATATTGTTAAAATCTTCCACCACATTGTGGATGCTTCAAAGATGAGTCAATCCCGTTTTCTATTCTCGAGATTATCCCATATTAAGATATCTGGGCATATATTATGTATAAATTTTTATATATTTTTATATATACTTTCCTCTTATCTCAATCTCTTTATATGGTTATAAATACAGTTTGTATTATTATTCTTGATTGATGAAAAATATATTTTCTTAATACTTTTTATATAGTATCAGAGCCTCTGGCTTACGACACAAATCCTAACTCTAGCCATGTCGTCGTCGCTGTTGCCGCCGTCGCTCACTCTTTCTCAATTTTTTTTTCAGTCACTCTTATGATTGTCTCTACGACCGTCTCAATTTCCTTCAATGTTGCTGCTCATGCGCCCTTGAAGTTGACTTCCTCCAACTATCTCTATTGGCGTCTACAGTTCACAACCCTTTTCACTGGTCATGATCTGCTTGGCTTTGTTGATGGTACTCACCCCTGTCCAGATAAACTATATACTGTTGACGGTGCTCAGACTCCTAATCTTGCACATCTTGCTTGGATCCACCAGGATCAACTCATATTGAATGTTATTATTCGATCTCTTTCTCCATCCTTAATTATGTTCATTGTTGTTGTACTCACATCTTGTGATTCCTGAAACACTCTTGCTCTCGATCACTTATGACACATCCTCTCATGGCCGCATTACACAACTCAAAACACAACTTCGCAATCTAGTTAAAGGCTCTAAATCTATCACAAATTATATAGTTTATCAAATCTAAGTCAGATGAAATGACACTCATGAACACCCCTCTTGACATTGAAGATCTCACCATCAAAGTCCTTAATAGTCTTGATAATGACTATAAGGAACTTACTCAAATCATTCTAGCTCAGGAAACTGCAGTCTCGTTTGAGGAACTCCATGAGAAGCTCTTCAATCATGAAGTCCATCTTGTTGCTTGTAAAGATACGCAAATCACTCTTCCGACCACTGCCAACCCCACCTTCTAATTTGCTACCTCCTCATGTCGACTAATTCATCCACTCGTTGGTGCTCATCCTACTGGTCCATGGCCCTCCCGGCCACGACAGCAACCACACTCTCTAGCGCAGGGCCAACGTGTCTCACACATGTATCTTGGACGTTATCAGTTGTGCAGTCGTCAAGGTCACTCCGCGCAGCGCTGCCTTGTTTTTTCATATCATCTTGCTCCTACTCCTATGCCTCCCACAAACTTATCTCATGCTGTCTATGGACCGCCTGCTTCATATGCTATTGCCTATAATATGGCATATCCCTCTTCATTTGATTGGATCCTTGACTCTATGCCACCCGTTATATGACTTATGACCTCTCTAATCACTCTCTCTGCATGCTCTGTATGTTGGTTCTGATGATGTTGTTGTCGGTGATGACACTGGACTTCCCATTACTCACACAGGTCACGTTGTCTCATACCATCCTTTACCCCTTCTTCTTTGAAGTTTCCCAAAGTCCTTTGTGTTCTATCAATTAATAAGAACATTTTGTCCATCTCTCAACTATGTAAAACTAATGATGTTATTGTTATTTTCTCTTCCTCTGCTTTTCAGGTGAAGGATCCTCGTACGGGGGCTATTCTCCATTAAGGTCTACTTAAAAGCGATGTCTACTCTTGGTCTGCATCCAGTCCTCCACCACTGGTGCTTTCTTCTTCTACCGTTTCTCTCCCTGTCTGGCATAATCATATGGGTAGGTTGTTTGCTTGAGTCTTACATCAGTTAGTCGTGTCTAAATCCTTATCTTGCTTTGCTTCTTCAGTTCATCATTTTCATTATAATTTTTTATCAATGTAATAAAAGTCATAAATTACCGTTTCATGACTCGTCACTCTGTTCACAATTTCCCCTTATATAATATTTTCTGATGTTTGGACTTCTCCGGTTCTCTCATGTGATGATATTATATTATATTTGTTAATCATCATAGTAAATATATTTGGCTATATCCCTTAAAATGCAAATAAGACGTTCTTTCTGTATTCTAATACTTTAAGTCACTTATTGAGAAACAATTTAATCGTCCTATCTTTACCTTATATACTGATAATGGTGGAGAATTTCTTGCACTAATTTTTTTTTAGTCGGCATAGAATTTCTCACTTGACCACTCCCCCTCATACTCTTGAACATAATAATTTCTCTGAATGATGTCACCTTATTGTAGAAATCGGTCTTGCACTTCTTCATCATACGTATGTTCCTACCTAGTTCTAGCCTTTTGTCTTTGCCACTACCACATATCCTATAAATCGACTACCCAAACACAATCTTTCATACAAATCTTCCTTTGAGTGTCTCTTTGCCTCCCTACCAAATCCCTCCAAACTTCGCATTTTTGGTTGTCTCTGCTATCCTTGGCTTCGTCCCTATGCTTCTCATAAACTTGCACACCGATCTTCACCCCGTGTCTTCCTTGGTTACTCTCTTACGCAAAGTGTCTATTTGTGCTATGAGTCCTTTTCTAGAAAATTCTTTGTCTCTAGTCATGTTGTTTTTGTTGAGTCTAAGTTTTCTTTTGCTAGTAGTGGTTCTAGTATTGGACCCTTTCTTGGAGCATTGCCTAGTATGTCTCTAGAGGATTCCCGTGTTGTCGATTCTTCACCTATTTGCTCCTTTAACTCGTGTCCCATACCACCAGTTATTCACCCGCCAGCCACTGCTGAGCCTCCACCTACCGAACCTCTCTTTACTAGGATTGTAAATGAACCAAACGTTTGTGAATAAACTGTTGATGCAATTTGCACTAACTGTCTAACTTAGATTTTTGATGAAAGACAAGTGAGTTTAGTGCTATCGTAGAGCTGGAAGTAAAACAAAGAGCACACAAATACAATTTGATTGAATTGGACCAAGTCTGGGGTGAATCGAACTTAACTCGAGTAAAACCTGACCTAAAGCAATTCGGTTGACTGAACCAATGGTTTAGTAAACCAAATAGGGTTAATAGACCAATCAAGTTCGATTGACTGAGTTTGAGTTCGGAAATAGTTCAGTGACTTAGCTTGGTCTAGTTGATCGAAAAATCAGTCCAATCAACCGACTAGATTAGGTTGACTAGAATACTGAATTGTAAGAGATGTTGACATGACAGGTTAATATGAAAGATGATGTGGAAAAAAATCAAGTTGAACTTTATGATCTGGATAAGGATAAAGATAAGTCAAATGATATGGATAAATATAAGTCTTGATCCATATATATGGCTTGATTCATATAATGATCTAATTCAACTCTATAGAAGAAGACAAACTTTACGTTCAAGAACAATAATTCTCTACTCTTTGACTCTCCACCTATGTGCTCAAAAGACAACAAGACTCTGCTTGTGTAACCGGAAAAGTGCCAAGAGAAGTGCTAGATACTTAGACTCTCGGGCCGATCAATGACTAAGTTTGTTTGTATTCATAAGCTGTACTTTATTTTATAGATCTAGTGGACGGGGGAGGGGAGGAGGGTACTTCCCGTACTTAGGGCTTAGATGTACTGACCTAGGGGAATTAGGAACCAAAAAATCTGCACGTCTCCTTTTATCTTTATTTTTAAAATGTTTTTAAATGTACTGACCTAGGGGACAGTGCCGTTGTGACTAATTTTGATAGATCGAATGAAAGACTAAACAAAAATAAAGAAGAAGAATCGATATTCACCCTCTATCAATTATACAAATCCTACATTGACCAAATCTTTTTAATAAAAATTAAATAAACTGAATCAATAAAATATATGTTGGTTTAATTTTTAACCGTATTAACTAAACTTTTCAACGGTGCCATAACATTATTAGTTTTTTAAAAACCAACACCACACTAGTTTTTATTTCACTTTTCTTTATTAATTTATTTCACTTTTTTATTTTTTTAATAATTATATATTAAAAAATAAAAAATAACGTTATTTATTTCACCATAACGTTATTTTATTTCTATTTTTTACTTTTTATTATTATTATTTTATTAAAAATAAAAAATAAAATGGATAAACTTTAGAGAATCATTCTATATTTTATGATTATTTTTTTTAAAAAAATTAATCATCGGTCAAATTGATTTCATTTTGTATATTTTAAAAAAAATCATCAGCAAATTTTGATTAAAATTGGTTGATAGAACTAGAAATCTCGAAATGACATGAAATCAGTTTCTATATGTTCGTTTAGTTCTCCTAATTATAAAAAAGACTATCAAAATTAATTTGACACAATATATTGAGAACAATGATTTTTAAACACGAATATGCCCAAAAAATTATTTAGTGTTTAAAAAATTACTACTCTCAATATATTTAATCAAATTAATATTTGATAGTATTTTTATAATCAGGAGAACTAGACGAACACATAAAAACTGATTTTATATCATTTCAAGGTCTTTAGGTCCATCAGCCGATTTCGACCGAAATCGGCTGATGGACTTAGAAATCTCGAAATAATACGAAACCAGTTCCTATATGTGCATCAGTTCTTTTGATTATAAAAATACTATCAAAATCAATTTGACCAAATATATTGAGATTAGTAGTTTTTTAGATATGAATGTGTATAAAAAATTAATTCGTATTAAAAAATTACTGTTCTCAATATATTGGGTCAAATTGATGTTTAAGGGCATGTATATAATAATGAGAACTAGAAGAACTCATAGGATCTTGTTTCACTTCATTTCGAGCTCTATAAGTCTATTAATCGATTTTAGCCGAATGAATATACATTTGATTTTATTTAGATTTATTCAACTTTAGTTTAAAAAAATCACTATTTTTAATATATTGTATTAAATTGATATTTGATAGTATTTTTTATCATCAAAAAAATTAGATGAATATATAGGAACTGATTTTATGTCATTTCAAGTTCTCTAGGTCCATCAGTCGATTTTGTCTGAATTTTTCAAACAAAATAAAATTGATTTGACTGGAAAAAAAAGTAGTCGATTGGTTTGTGTTTTTTTTTAGAATTGATTTGAGGAGGAGGATAAAATGGAAAATCAATAAATAATTCTATAATTATACATAATTCCAGTATTTTAAAAATTTATTTACAGGTTCGGTAGTGAAAAGCTGTTTAGAAAAAGATAATGCATTAGCTGCGGATGGCAGGGTTGGCAGGGTATATAATGGAAAACATACGTACCCTTCAGAAATTTTGAAAGTGAGATGCGGTTTTTCTTTGTTTTTAAGAATTCAATAACAGTAAATTATCGATTACGAAATTAACTCATAAAAAAAATAATTATTTTTTCACCAAAATTTGACAAGAATAATACTTAGGTCTGAAGCTAGTAAAGAAGCTGTCATGTGCTTGGGAAGGTGCCGTTTACTTTTCTTCTTCATCGGTGAAAGTGGAGTTTTGTCAAACTCACGGAGCTGGAAGGGTCGAATAACTAAAGCTTAAGCTTTAAGTTTGGACCGTTTGTATATTTGTCGAAAGATTTTTTTTTAAAAGAATAAATAAATATTAAATTAATCACTTTCCTGCCAACCATCAAGGATACTGTGATTTCTGATTTGGACCCTTTTTTTTTTTCTCGAACACACGAATAAAAATATAAAACTAAATAAAAATAAATATTTATCATTATTCGTTAAATTTCAAATATTTTAATGTATAAATCTTATTTTTAGTAATATGTTAAAGTGAGTAGCACGCCTCTTCCCCCACAGACCGTGAGAGGAACTGCGGAGGGAGAGAGACTAAACTGTTGGGTGCTCCTTCTGCTCCTTTCGCCGCCTTCTGCCGTTCTCCTCTTCCGCTCGCTGCTACTGCCGCCCGACCAATCGCTCTCCTCCGATCGAGTTGGTTGCTTCCGATGCCCTCTAAATGGGGAAGCCCGAGGAAGTCCGCGTCGAGGTCCCCGATCTAGGGTCCGACGCCGCCGCCGCCGCTTCCGGGTGGAGAGGCACTGCTTGGATCTGCCGTGCCCTCTCCGCCAGATGCCTCCTCGTGCTTGTCCTCAGTGCTGCAGTGCTGCTCTCCGCCGTCTTCTGGCTGCCTCTTTTTCGCGCCCATCGATCTGGTTTCGTTTCAGATGACCCCGGAAGCGTTCACGGTGAGCTTCGTTTCCTGATTTCGTTTGTTGACTACGGGTTGGTGAATCGGAGTTTGAATGTTATGGTTTTGTCGGTGGGATACGTGTTCGTGCTCTATTGATCCTTTTTCGAGGTTTCAGTTGGATTTAGGCCTTCGAATTTTGGGGGTCTTCTGCTGCAGATATAGGTGAAATCTATTATATTGTGGCAAAAAGATCTCTTTTTTAGGTTTTGCACTAAATATTTCTGCGTCGCCACTTCAATAAACTCTAGGTGACATGTAAGGGGTTCAGTTTGCAAATAGGCATGTTATCCTTAATCACTGCAGCGGGAAATGAAAAAAATATCTTGTGCCAATTGGATGCTTAAATGGGAGAAGACATGTTATCCTTAATCACTAAAAAGTTCATCTTAGATCTTTCTTGATGCACTTCATACGTGGTTTTGTAATTTGGCATCAAATGGGAGAAGACAATGCTATTTGTAAGATTTCCTGTCTGTATGCGTTATGAATAATGTGGCTTCCGTAGGCTGACTACAAATTTTGATGCTTAAACATGATATTAGTCATTCCTGAAATCTAAGAGAGCGTTTGGTGTGTATTTTTCACGTTGTTTTCTATTTTCATTTTATGAGAAAATGGAAAATAGTTTGGTTTGCATTTTCCATGTTCGTTTTCTAGAGAAAGAGAGAGCATTTTCTAAGAAAATGAAAAATGCGGAAAAGTCATTTTCCAAAAAACTATAAAAAATTCGGTTTTCTGAAAATGAAAATGCAACAAACGAAACGCTCCCTAAGGTATTTAGTTACCTGTATTCAAAAGTTAGATAGCATAAGCCTTAACTTGAGCCTAGTACCTAGACATAATCAGGTTCAGATGGTACCTAGATATACACTAGCTTTAACTCAAAGTAACTTAAGCCTGGTTATACTTTTGGGAATTGATTAATACGAGTATGTAGATGATTCATAGTTGAGAGGTGGTGCTTGTTCATATATAACCTTATAGTCTGCGTTTTTTGTTATTCAAAACCTTCTACTGTTATTTGACCCTGCATCATTTGTTTTTTAATTACATAAAGATGGAGGAAGGTCAAGATATTGAGTATTGAATAATATGCTTTCCTTGATTATTTTTCAGCTGAAATACAGGCGAGTTTCATTTTGCAAAAACCAATTTCAGCACTTGTTACTGCTGCTGCAAGATTAGAGTATGAAATTTTTGAAGAAATTGGTATTCCTAACACAAAGGTTCATCTTCATTTTGTTTCTATTATCTGTGTCTGTTGTCCTCAATTTTCTTGTTATTTTTTTTAACATCAATTGGGTCATCTGAACAGGTTTCAATTATTTCCATGCATCCCTTAACTCCAGAAAACTATACATATGTAACCTTTGGTTTTCTTCCTGAACCAAAAAATGCCTCAATAAACTCTGCAGCACTCAGTATTTTGAGATCTACTTTGATAGATCTGGTTCTTAAGCAAATTAATATAACTTGGACATCATCAATTTTTGGTGATCCATCATCTTTTGAGCTTTTGAAGTTTCCTGGAGGGATCACTGTGGTGCCTTCACAGTCAGCTTCAATTTGGGAAATAGCACAAATCCTGTTTGACTTCAAATTAAATAACAGCATTGAAGAAATTTTGAAGAACATGGACAGTTTGAAGGCTGAACTTAAATTTGGATTGAATTTGACTTCTTATGAGGTGCTCATCCTGATACAATCAATATGTTTTTGATGTTGCGCTTATTCTTATCTATTAAAAGACTAACACACATTTTCTGTATGTGCAGAATGCATATGTAAAGCTTATGAATAGTGATGGTTCCACAGTGGCATCACCAGTTACCATTGAGGCTTCTGTTCTATCAGATGTTGGGAGTGGCAATCTTTTACCAGATAGAATGAGGCAACTAGCTCAGTTCATCACAGGGCCGGATTCCAACAATCTTGGCCTTAATAACTCTGTTTTTGGAAAAGTGAAGCAAGTGCAGTTATCATCATACCTTGAGAACTCAATCTCATCGCTACCCCCCAGTCCATCTCCTTCTCCATCTGATGGCATTGTATCTGCTGAACCTCCTACATTAATATCTATTTCCTCACCTGCGCCAGCATCTGCTCCTGCTCTGTGAATAATCACTATGGACAGCCTCCATGTTTTTACAGTCATACTTTGCCGTCACATAGTCCAGGGGCTTATCCACCAACCCCTAATGCTGGTATCAAGTCACCCCAGCCCCAGATTCATGCTGTAAATGTACCTGTACCTTCACCAAGTACTGAACCACCAAACTTTCCTCCTATTTATTCAGAACACTCACCAAATTTGGCTGCTCCCTCAAGCCATGAAGTGATGAAGCCTAATCCCAAAGTGGCTCGAGAACCCTCACTAGCTCCAGTTAGCCATGCTTCCAGTTCAATCCCAGGTAGTGGAGGTGGTGATGGATTGCTTGCAGCTCCTTTGTCATCATTTATATCACTGTCTTCTGGATGTAAGTCATTTCTTATAATTATTTACTCGAGTATTTTTGTTGGAAAGAAGCATTACATATTTATTTACATATTGGTTCTAAACATGAATGGTTCTAACTAGTGAATCTAAATCATTCAATTAATTGGTTGAAATCTAACATATTTGAAATTAATTAGAAAAAATGAATATTGTTTTCTTATTCAGTTTCTTCTTTTCTATGCATTTATTGTATTCCATGTTTTGATATATTTACTGTATTCCATGATCTTTATCAAACCTTTGCATTTTCAATTTCCTGTTCATGTTTTTAACATATTTAATGTTAATCTACAATTCAATTCTATAGTCTCTTTGCATTATAACCTTCACTGTAAAGGGATGTGGGAATGTGATAGATTGCTATTTGTTATCTTAAGTTTCAAGTACTAGTGTAATTTGTCATCGTTTTTCTCCTGCTGCTACTTTAGTTTGCATACATTATAAGCTTATTTTAATTCTAGTGTGTCTAAATTTAAAACCAAATAACTAGATCATTATGGTTGTTTGAGACTTGTTATCTGCTCATTGATGATAGATAATAAAGGCATGCTTCCAGATGATCTAAAGTCATATAAGAAGGTTAGTTATGTACTATGTTTCGACAATTAATAGCTGGATGGATATATAGTCATGGTGCTTTATTACACGTGCAATCCATATAAAGGGAAAACTGTAAATGAAAAAGGTTCAGCTTCATTAATTTTCAATGTGACACATTTATATGTTACACATACTCCTGGTTATGTAAACTAAGTAAAATTCCTTGCTACCTATCTTTTCTAGGAGCTCAGTTTCTTTAGATGCTCTCAGACCTTTTTGAGCATGTTGGCTATAACAAAAAGGCGATGTACATTTCACAAAACTCATGTTCCACCCATATAAAAAATATGCTTGTGCTGCCAATGGCCTGGCCCATTTTGTGGCTGCATATAGCCCACGGGACAGGCTGAGCACCACCTGAGAATGAACCTGCTGGATTATCCTGCAAAATTCATATTTTAACTGCTCCACATGACTAAAACAACCCTATAAACATTTATTAAAAAAATCATAAGGACATATTGCAATTTGACAATAAAAATATCAAATTACCTTTAAAAATTCAAAAAATTGCAAAATTTTTCTATATATGCAACTCCCCTCTCATCCCTTATCCAAACCCGCTCTTAGTCTCATCTCAAGCTTTGAAATCTCAATTCTCATACTTTTTCTTTCTATCATATAAGATTTGGTTGTTGTTTCATTCTACCATAATATCTTTCTTTAATCTCTCTCTCTCTCTCTCTTTTCTGTTAATGCCTTCTTAATATCAGGTATACAATTTCTCAATTTATAGATTTAAACATATTTTAAAGTTTTTTACTTTTTTTTTTGTTGGGCCGTGTCTTCCTTATATTAAGAAGATTACGAGAATATATAAGTTCAATATTAAGGACAGATGCCCAACTTCCTATCTTTTCTCCATAAATTTTCTCCCCTACATCACATCTTTAGGTAGCTGTTTCCCTTCTGGTAAGAAACATGGGGCTTTGTTGCATTATAGTTCAATGTATGAAGCTTATATCAATAGGTTTCAGCTTAGAAATGTTGAGAGATCAGATTTACACAGATGAAATTCAAGACCTTGAAGCGTCAGATGGTTAGATTTATATGGTGTGGATTCGATTGTCAAAAAATAATCTAAACCAATTATATTGCAAAGAAAATTGGGAATCAGTCAAGAAAATAATCTGATATTCTTGAAAAAATTGGGGCTTTGTTGCATTATGCCTGCAGTCGCTGATCTTGTTTCTTCTTTTTAGCAAAAATTGCAAACCAAATAATCTGGGAGACAAACCTGGCTGGGCTGCTGGGATTTCTCATATTCCAACTTGTTTGTGGGACACGATATTGAAACTTTCAAGGACTACCGGGAGTTTCATCAAATATAATTCATCTACACATGTATTTGGAGCGTCAACCATGTTGGAATTTAAGATGAAACATAGTTGTGGTTGTTCGGCGGTATTGTTATCGGAGCTTGCAGTGCGAAGGCCCCTCACTAACAACAGCAAATATCAGGAAGGATTTGATGGGACCTGAGTAATCTAAGTAACCTGTATATAGATATAAATATATATGAATCAAACTGTCTGTATAACACGGGGTTATAGCTGCAAAGGTGGCTGGCGTTTTTTCTTACCAAGGGAAGTGCTCCTCCAAAGGGCTGGAGCAGTTTTAGGCTATTGATGTGAGAATGAGCTGTCTGTTTTTTTACTTACCCACATGTAAAGTACCTCTATTTGACTTATTTCTGAGCTGAGGAATTGTGAATCGGGCAGAGATTTATAACATAAGATAATTTTGAAATCAACCCTCTGCTACAGCATGAGCAACCAAATATGTCAGGGAAATCACTTTCATATATCCAATCTGTTTTGCACCACCGTGCATTCTGTATATTAGTTGTATTCTCATTATGATGATGGTGTTTTTGGTTTCAAGCATTGTTCTGGAGTCGATCCTGCAGACGTTCAACGTCAGTATCAGGTACGTAAGAATGCAACTCAACAACAGTTCAAGTTCATAATTATGAAATTTGTAGGTCACAGTTGGTTTTCCAAAGTCCTAAAGCATACAAGTTCATCAATAAAATAACAAAAAAAAAGTTTTATCCTACTAATAGGGTCAGTTATATGAATCGTTTTATTTTATTTGACTATATTCTTTACTATATCATTTATACCTAAATAAATTTTATTTTATTATTGCTAACCAAATCTTTTTTGATCTTTTTTGTTTGATATGCGTATTGATCATAGTTTTATATCGCCTAACTAAAATAATTATTGGCCATCTAAGTGTATATTCGTGTCATGTTAAACGTGCCTCTCGGAGTTTTTTCTTAATAGACATAATTTTGATTTTCTCTTTAATACTTTTATTTTTTATTTTATTCATTCTCGTATGTACACACATTCACCTTAGCATTCTTATTTCTGTAATACTCATCTTCTGTTTATATATTTAGTACCATATAACATAGCAGATCTAACATTTGTTTTATGTATATATTTTTTAAAATTTTAGAGGTACTTTACAGTCATATAAAATATTCGATGCTCTCCTTTATTTTAACGATCTTATTTATATTTTATATAAAATATCTCTTTCAATTGTTCTGTCATTTTATAAAAATGATCTTAAATATTTACAATTTTTAATTTCATTTCTCAAGACAATACTAGTTGTTGCATTTTGAGCACCTCCGAAAATGGACGTCTCATTCAACTCCAAGCTCAAGATCATGACCATTGTTGTCAAGATAAACATGAGATAGACATTCTTGGAAGATGCTCAAACATTAAACCCAAATCGTCAAATTTAGGAGATACTACAAACTCAAATTTTAAGTGACAGATAGCTTAAAGGAAATATATTCAATTTTGTCAATTGTGGGCTTAGATACATTTTTGATAGATACTTGGTGTTCATTTTCGTCATGATTGGTTACCGATACCGAACACATATACAAGCCTAGTGAATCAGGAGAATAAAGTAGAGTTGAATTACTGAATAGTAGATTTTTGTTGGCTTCTTGGATGAATCTAGTATGCCAAACTGACTGAATGAAACATATTATTTGAATGGACCAAAAATAGTGAATCATTCCCTAGTCATAACATTCTATTTAACACAACCAAATAAAGAAATCTTATGGATCATTCTACTTATCATTTCATTTCGTTCCTTTTGTCCATTCCCATTTCTATTCTCATCCCATTCGAACAATTTTAACCAAAGCACAATACTCAGACCACAAGAAATTTTGCTACCCAATGAAGTACAGGTATATGTATTCAAACAAGGAATGAGCTCTATAACCATGAAAATTAGAGATGTCAGAAAGCAGGTCCATCAAAAACTAATCATCTGGCGGGCTAAGGTGGGCCAGCCCGCTAGCCTGATAGGTTGGAAAATTTTTAATCCAAGGTAAATTACGAGTTAAATGGAACACCTACGAACCACAAAAAAAAAAAAATATAAATAAAGTTATAATTTTTAAGTTTGTATTGCATATTAGACAAGTCAACTCATAAGCTCATTGAGTTATCCACTTTATTTTTAAGTTTTAGATTTTTTTTTTTACTTCTCAATCTATGGTTCAACCCAAGCCTATCACGTATCAGCTCGTCTGGACTTGCAACCTACGCGAGTTAACCTGTTTAGGCTCACTTTTAAATAAGCTGATAAAATTTTAATTTAATATATTTAAATTGTTTGACACAATGGACTAACCTGATATATTCGATTGATGACTCAAATTAGAATAAACTTTTAGTTCCGCTAAAATATATAAAGCTAAAGTTATCCATAAAAGAATTTATAAAATAAATGATTTTACTACTAATAAGCTTAATTTTCTAAGTTGGTAGGCAATTTATATATAAACTTATACAAAATATAATTATAATTTTTTTATTTAAATAAAAATAAAGACGATAAACTTATTTTTTTAGTTAATTTTTTATTAACTTCTACAAATAAGTTTAACATTGATAAACATAGTTTTATTAACAATTTATAGTAATTTGTAAAATTTTATAATTTTGAATTATTGTAAATAAAAAATAGTATAAATTTGATGGGTTAGATAAACATTTGACTTATACAACACTTAACCAGTCACTCTACTCATATTCTCTGACAGAGTTTCTCCAATCTTTAAGGTATTTCCCAACTACTGTTCAATTGATCGGCTGATCGATTGATCTTCCCTTGACTTACTTAAACTAAGTCTAGAATCCTCAAATTCAACATCCGATCAACCGTGATATGTTGGGACCTCATGCTTAGCATCCGGTCAACCTTTACCTGCTAGGACTTCTTCACCAAATGTCCAGTCAATCCCTTTGACCCACTTGAACTTTTCTCCTCTTGCCAAGTGTTCGTTCAACCTTGACCCACTTGGACTTACCGTCTCGTGCCAAGTGCCCAATCCTCCATGATCCACTTGGACTTACTTCCACCAGATGTTTGGTCACCCTTGACTCATTTGGATTTCCTCGTGCCAAGTATCTGGTTAATTCTTTGACCTCTTGGCCTTCCCAACACCAGGTGTCCGGTCAACCTTGACCCACCTGGATTTCCACGTGCCTGGCTTCACTCACCATGACTTTCCCTCTGTCTGGTTTCACTCACCAGGACTTTCACCTAGCTTCACTCACTAGGATTTTCACCTAATTTCACTCACCAGGATTTTCCCACTGCTCGGTTTCACTCACCGGTATTTTCATCTACCTGGCTTCACTCACCAGGGCTTTCACCTAGTTTCACTCACTAGGATTTTCACCTGACTTCACTCACTAGGATTTTCCTTGGTCTGACCTCCAGTTAGGACTTTTCTCAATCAAATATCCGGTCAACCTTGATCTACTTGACTCTTCTTTACACCAATCTGGTCAAACCCTGATCAGAGGGGAATTGCACCAGCAATCTCTCCAATCGAACGATTGTACTTGCAATCTCCATGTATTGCCAAACATCAAGACTCAAACTTGAGTCAACTCAAACCTAGTCAACCTGGTCAATCTTGACTCAGGGGATATTGTACCAATAATCTCCCAATTTTTGATGTTTGACAATACCTTTAAGTTAGGCTAATCCATAGCCTCAACTTTTCTTTATGCCAATGCATGAATGAAGGTTTCCTTCATTCTCTCCCTTTCCTAAAGAGCAAACTCCCTCTTAAAGATAATAAAGGCATAATATAGACCCTGTATTCTCCCTCTAACTTTCTTAGAGGGATAAAGACCTAACTTAAACCCTCTATAATGCAGCGTCAACATTTCATGAGTTTTGGATGTTTAGAATTTTTTAAAATGATTTTCTAAAGAAAATAATGCTGGGTGAAATCGAAAAATAAAATGATTTTTCAATGAAAATTGATTTCCTGTGAAAAAAAGAGTGTATTCTTTTCTTGATAAAAATTTCGAATTTTACTAATTATTAGATAATTTTTAATGTTTGATTTAAATTTCCATTAAAAGGGGGGAGGAGCATGAAATTTAAATTTTAGGCATTTAACGCCATAACATAGAATTATTATTATTATTTTTTGGGTTGTTAAGTTAGAAAAATTTTCTTTGATATGGGGGACAAAAGTATAATGAGTCCAATATTTGCACTTATTTAGTATTTACTGCATTTAGGAAAACATTTTCGTTAACTTAAATTATGTTAATACACATAAAAAGAGGAGATTGTTAGTACGTAGATGGTTGAGGGGAAGATTGCTAGAACCCCAAGTGGTTAATTCATAGTTTTGATGTGTTATCAATTAAAGTTTAAGGTAGGCCTTGCTGTATTTGATATATGTTTTTTATTAGTGTAATCGACTTTCAAGATTTTGATGTTTATTTGATAATATATTTAATGAGATTTAGTCAAGGTGGCCAAACTAGATGACTAGCAAAGGAAATTGAGTTGGTGAGAAGTCTAAATATATCAATTTTTTCCATATGCTTGACAGTCAAATGAGAAGTTCTGACAGATCAAGGTTGACCTAGGCAAGTGAGCACGGAAGAGTCTAAGTAGGTCAAGGTTAACTAGATGCTTGATAAGGAAAAAGTCCAGGCAAGTTAACCTTGACCATTGACAAGTCAAGGTTGACCTAGAAAAGTGAGCAAGGGAAGAGTCTAAGCAGTTTAATGTTGATTGGATGTTTGGCAAGAGAAAAGTCCAGCAGATTAAGGTTGATCGAATGTATAACAAAGGTAAAGTCTAGGCATGTTAAGGTTGACCGGATGTTTGACAAAGGGAAAGTCTAGGTAAAGGATGACTGGATGTTTAGCAAAGGAAAAGCCTAATTAAATCAAGAGTGTCTGAATGCTTGATAAAGGGAAAAGTCCTAGGGGAGTAAACCCTAGGTGTGAGGAGTTTTAGAGGAGTGAACTCCAAGCAATAGTAATCAATGGGTTCGGGGGACCGAAATAAGGTTTTCGATTGACTGCAGGGAGTTTGGACCGGTATATTGGGTCGATCGAAGTATAATATTGCTAACACTATTTTGCATTATTGCTTCTATCTACTATGTTAATTTAGTGTTATAGGAAAATTTTAGTGAATCAGGAGGATCCGATACTAAGTAGAGAAAGTCTAAATAGGTCAGTTGGACCGAATGTTTAGTAGGTAAGTAAGGTAAGTCTGGGAGAGGTCTTCTAATTTTAGGACAAAACACTTAGGTGATGATTCGTCTAAAAATCGACCTAGATTTTGATGTCGAGATTAGATAGTCTTACTATCAAAATAAAGTATGCATGAGTACAATGTTGCTAACTTTATTTTGTAGGACTATTATTATTACCATTTGTGCTAACTTTATTTTGCAAGAAATAGAGTTTGTAGTCAACCAATTGGATCAATCGACCAAATAGGGAGGTTCGATCCACTAGTTATAAGTGATAAGATCGAACTAGATGCAGTTTTAGTTCTAATGGAAATAATAGGATTGGTCAATCGATCAGATGGGCGAGTCGACCAAACTTAGAAGGAAATCAAGGATCATATATGATGCAATCTGGCTAGGGAACGAAGTTGGAGGATCAATCAACCATTTTGGATGATCGGTCGACAAAACAAGTTGATTTCACGGAGATTCTATTTGATCAGATCATGAACCTGGACACAAACCTGAACAACACTAAATTTTGGCTGACTAGATAAGACCAGTTCAGTCGACTAATAAAGACAGAAATCAAGTGTTGAATTGATGGGATCAGATCAGGTTTAGTGATTGATCATGGTGATCGATTGACCGATAGAGTTATAAAAGCACCTTGACGACTAAGCTATGAGAACAACACATTCTTTATTCCTTCATTCATTCATCTATTTGAGAAAACTCTGCACGTCTACTGCGTCAAATCACTCTCCGATAACCTATGCCAAATTTCATTCAACTATTGTTGATAACATTGTTTCTAATTATACCTACATTTCATTTAGAGCAGGGTCAGATCCAAGAATTATAGTTTTTTTTTGTGTGTTGTAAGAAAAATAGTATACCTTATTTGTTGAAGGGGAATACTCCAACCAATAAAATTTATGGAATCATTTTTTCTAAAGCCAACAATTTTAACTTCCAAATTTTGTACCCGAATACTCTAATATATCTAGTTGATAAGGCCTATCTTTAGATATGCATGTCTTATCTCATCTCATACATTAATAT
>JBBMJZ010000036.1:14721591-14735251 GCA_037833815.1 Zingiber zerumbet
AGTCGACTGGTGCATGGACCAGTCGACTGGTGTCGGGTTTGAGTTGATTGAAGATCAACTCTTTCCTCTTATTTAAGGGAGGCTTTGGGGCATTGAAGAGGTTACTGAAACTTAGTGTAAACCTTCTGAGTAGTGCCCAAAGCTCCCAAGTTTAATTCTCTTCCTCCCAATCTAAACTCCATCTTGTAAAGAGGAAGAGAGCTTTTGTGAGAGGTTTACTCCACCGAGAAGGAGAAGCTCTAGCCGGAGATTGCCGGGGACTGATCCACCGAAGGATCAAGGGCTCGTCCACCTCAAGGACACGCCGTGGAGTAGGAGCAAGCAATCTCCGAACCACGTAAAGAAATTGTGTTAGCGTTTGTGTTCTTAATCTTTACTTTCATTATTCTAGTTTCTTTTCCGCTTGCGCAAACTAACCTTGTAGAGAAGAATCGGAATTGGGGGTGACCTAGCTATCCAACCCCCCTTCTAGCCGGCCACCGATCCCTTACATACTTGACTAGAAAGCTCTAACTAGAGGTTAGGCAAGGTAAAGTCCTTACTCGAAGATTAGGTAAAGGAAAGTCCTAATTACAATTAGGCAAAGGAATGTCCTAACTGCGGTTAAGCAAAGGAAAGTCCAAGTAGATCAAGTAGGACTGCACATTGGTAAAGGACAATCCTAATTATGATTAGGAAACAGGAAATCCAAGTGAGTCAAGAAGGACTGTACTTGGTGATTGAAAGTCTAACGGAAAGTTGACACAAGATGTAAAATCTAAGTGGATCAAAGGTTGACTATACACTTGGTGAAATGTAAAGTTCAAATGGGTCAAAAGTTGATCGAACACTTGGTGAATAAGTCCCAATAGGTCACGGTTGACCGAATATTGAGCAAGGGAACTCTAGACTTGATCATGCAAGTTAAGGTTGAGCAATCGATTAGGACAATAGATTGACCTTGAGCTAATCGATTGGAGCAATCGATTAAGCTCTTCCCAATTGATCAAGTGATCAATTGGGAGCTATTTGTCACAAAAGAGGAGAAGGCTTGAATCGATTAGAATAATTGATTAAGCCTTCACCAATTGATTGGCCAATCTATTGGAAGCCTAAATCGTGAGCTTAGAGAGGTGTTGAATCGATTGCCAATCGATTCAACCCTCCCCCACAATCAATTCAACCCTCTCCAATCGACTGGGTTGATTAATTGGGGGGTTGTTTTTTCACAAGGAGTTTAATCAATTGAGAGGAATATACGAGCAAATAGTAGGTTTCTGAATCGATCAGGTGATCGATGGAGGCAATCTTAATCAGTTAGGTAATCAATTTGGAGAAGAAGAAAAGAGTCGTTGTAAAGTTTGGACAGCTGGATTTGCTCGGATCTGACATGAAAATCAATTAGGGTAAGGTCAATCGATTAGGACCCCTAATCCACATGATATAAAAGCTTTCGTGAAGATTCAAATGCATCTCTTCTTCTCTGCCCTTCATCGCTAGTTCTTGAAGCTTCTTGAAGACAAGTGTTGCTGCACTTTCCAAATATCAAGAGACAATCCACAATAACATGAGATCAAGAGAAAAGGTTGTTCATTGTTATATTTATTTCCTTATTCTTGTTGCATTTCTTATATTTGCTTGTACAAGGCTTCTCCGCCTCCTAGAAGGAGGTTTTCATAGTGTACTGTGAGTAAGGAGAGTGAACCCTTAGTTTAGTCACCTCGAGGAGGTGGATACCAAGCAAAATTCAGGGTGTTAACATTGCTTCAAGTTTTCCACTTCAAATCATCATCAATGAAGCGATTGGAGTTAATCACCCTTTCTATCTCTTGAATTATCCTAACAAGTGGTATTAGAACGAGATTGCTCTTCTTAAACTAATCGCCGAAATTAAAGAGCAATGAGCTAGAGGAAGAAGAAGAAATTAAAGCTTGAAACCCTAATCTCAACAAGTCAAGAAACTATCATTTAAGGAGCTCAAGTTCAAAAATGGAATGTCAAGATAGGTTTAGATATGATATCCAAGCACCTTCACCATTCGGAATTGGAAGCTTTGATTTTTGGAAATCAAGGGTTGAAAATTTCTTCATGATGAACATAAAGTAATAGTTTGCTCTAATGGAGGGATTTCAAACTTCAATTGATAGAAATGAGAAGCTCCTTAAGAAGAATAAATGGACCGAGGAGCAAGTCAAGAGGTGTGAGACAAACAATAAGGTAACTAAATTATTGGTTAATTTGTTGCCAAACATCACATTGTACAAATTTGAGAATTTCAAGATGCCAAGAAGCTATGAAGAAAATTAGCTAAGCTTCATAATGACCCCACAACTTTGCCAAGTGAAGACAAATCCAAAGAGGGAGATTCATTGGATAATGAGGCTTCAGAAGTTGAAAGATGTTCAACATTCGAAGACAAAATTCAAGAAGTATCTACCTCAAGAATTGAGAGGGAGAGCTTATTGATATTAGATCGAGAATAAGCTTCTACATCTGAATCAATTGAAGAATTTGTCACCCCTACAAGTAAAGGTATAACTATTTCAATTTGTAAAAATAGAGATCATATCATTTACTTTGAGTATAGAAAAAAAGACACTATAAGAATAAGTGTCCTAAATTAGGGAAGAAGAAAATCTAAGTGGCACTCAAGGCCAAGGAGAAGCCAAAGGAGGTCAGCCTCATGATACACAAGGGCAAGGAACACATTGTGTACTTTTCTTGAAATCAAAAAGGACATTATCAGAACCAATATCTAAGGGGACGAGATCCGACCAAGAACAAAGGAGGAAGCTTAAGTCAAGGGGGAGCTTTCAAGGGCAAGCCTAAAGTATCATTAGTTAATAGTACTCATTTAAATCATGATAAAAAACATGTTATAAATAATTTTTATCATTTTAATGGGATTTATCATGAAAATAAAAGGCATGAAAAATCTAGGAAAAAATATAAATCTTTTTATGCTAGGACTACTTACCTAAGGATAGAAAGGTAAATAAGGGGTCAAAATTAAATATGTGCCTAAAAAGAAAAGTATCCAAGGTAATAATAGAAAATTAAAATTTAAGGATTTAAGGATAGAAAATTAAGTTTTGAGATCAAGACTCGATAAATTAGAAAAAATCCCGTAAAAGAATGGAAAATTTAGTTAAGGGGTCAAAATAGCAAAACCTAAGTTTAGGAAAGCTAGAGTCATCCAAGGACAAGAATGGTTTGGGATACAAACTTAAGTTCAAGGAAAAGGTAGTCTTTTATCATAGAGTTCCAAATGGTTATAAAACTAACCCTAGATCTAGGAATCAAGCCAAGGTTACAAGGGAGGTTGTCTCTAGAGTTGAACTTGAGGAGACTAGTGTAACCAAGACTTCTAAGAAACCTAGAAAGGTCATTAGAAAGGTATCGAGAGAAGTTATCCTTAATGAATACTTGGAACACTAAAGGAATACTAATAAATTTTGGGTTCCTAAGAGTGTGTTCTCAACACCCTAAATGGATTTAGAGTATATCAACTTTAATTGGAAGGGTAGATAACTCAACTTTGGTAAAGTTGGCACTTTAGGGCATAAAAGTTGATTTTTACTCTTAAAAGAGTAAGAATATGCCGATAAAATTTGAAAACTTGAACTTAATCAAATTGGCACAATTAGGGTAGAATCTAAAGAAATGCTAAGTTAGAATTTTGGCATCTTCTAGGAAGAAAAAGGGCAAAATTGGATTTATTTTAAATTTAGCGATTAGTTAGTGATACTTAGATAAATAATATAGGTATTTTCTTTATGCTAAAATTACCATGATGGTGTGCCCTATCACATGCCATGGCATCATTGCCTTTGCATTATAGTGTTATGAAAAATATCACATGTTATGTCATATATACATCATTTAGATATGATATATTTCTTTTTAAAAATATGCATTTAATGTATGTCATGATCATTTTCATGCATAAATTTTAAGTCCTTGTAATACAATGACATTAATTGACATCCTAAGTTGATGATCAAAATTTAAATGCCTAGTGAAAAATGCATGATCCCTTAGTTTTAGGGAAAATCTATTTTATATCTCACAAGACCATAAGTTTGACTTGTATATGCTTTTGAGATACATTAGATACATGTGAAATATTAGGAGGATGAATAAAACTCAAGATGTTGATTTAGTATATTTTTTAGAGTTTTAGTATCATCAAAATAGTAGATTATGTGAAGTCCAATCATTGGGAAAGTTAATGTATAAGTCATGTGCATTTAACCCAAAGAACATGGTTTAAAATTTATTTTAAAAAATATTTTAAAATTATTTTATAAAACCTTGGCAAAGTCTATCTTTTGATAGGAATCATCATTGATTAGTTGGATAAAATGTAGAGTGAAATATCAAAGTTTTCAATGGTTTCTAATTTTATATCAATCTCTAAAAATGGGATGCATTTTCTTAGAACACTATTTTTCCCTGATAATATATGACATAAGTAATATTTACACAAAGTTCATGATTTTTAAAATTTTATAAAATTATTTATGCATTTCTAAATTTTAAGTTGAAATCAGAAATTCAATTATGGTAATCTATTGGTTCAATTGATTACCATACCCCAATTAATTATGTTAATCGATTGAGGTGGATTTCTACTAGTAGTAGAGGCTCATGGAATCAATTATGTGATTGATTAAACTACTTAATCGATTGTATCAATCGATTAACACAAGCGTAATCGATTAAATCTTAACTTCAATCTGTTGGTTCCCGGCGGCCAGCTAGAGGAGGATAAATAACCCTGCATAATAAAAAAAACCCTTCTCGAACTTTACAACTTTATTAAACTAATACTTGCATAAAAGTAATTAACAAACTAATTAGAAAGAAAGAAGTGTTACAGACAAATTACTTGGTTTGCAATTAGATGATTGCTAATCTAAGGCAGTTAAAACTCACTTTCAAAGTCTCCTTCAGGCGGAGAAGCCTCTTACAACATTGACAGCTCACACAGTAGTAGCATAGACAAACGAATTGATTATAAGTGATTGATCTAAGCTACTGGGATCAGAGCTGTATTTATATCCTTAATCGGGGTCCTGAAAAGGTTTCAGGCACCTGGAGGGGGATAAAATTTTATCCCCATAGCAACGGTTCATGTCATGTCGCATTTCGATAAACTTTCTAGTCCGAGCGCCCGGAAGGGTTCTGGGCGCTCGGACCTGGTCGACTCTGCCTTCCGCGACTTCCCAGAGCCGAGGCACCCTCGAGTTATCCCAGGGGTCCGAGTGCCCCCGGACTAGGTTTGGGAGCCAGATCGAAAAGTCAACATTTTATTGACTTTTGGTCTCCGTCTTCCGCTCTGATTCCACTCGCATTGGACCGGGTCTTCCGCTCCAGTTCCACTTAGCTACCAACCCCTCTTTTAGTTGTCTTCTCTTGGAGCTCTACAACTGGTAGAGTTGGGTGAGGTGAGGGTTTAGGACCGGCGGAAACAAGAAGACAAGTTGGAGTTCTAGGTGAGGGTTTAACTCGATTTAACATACCATAATCTGAAAATTTCTGGATTTTTAAAGAAGCCCTTTTATATTTTAGGGAGATAAAGGAGTAAATAGAAAAGTATTAAGTTGGCAGTTATATAAACCTAAGTTTAATATTAAACCCTAAGTTTATTTTCCCTAAAACCTCTGCCGATCCACCTCCCTCACCTCAACTCTCCGACCCGAATCGCCACCGGCCCTAGCTGTCTCTTGGCTTCACTGCCGGCCACCACGATGGTCTAACACTGGTTGCGAGGAGCCTAGCTCCATCGTCGACCCTCTTCGGCTACGAGCTACAGGCAGCAGACCTCTTCTTCCTCCTACCCATCCTCTCAATTCAGTCGAGCTTAGCTAGGCGCCGACGTAGCCACGCCCTTTCCCTCTTCATTGCTCCTCCAGTACTCTCCTTCCAACATTGGATTGCTCTTCCGAACCGCAGGGAAAAAGGCAAGTATAATCCCTCCTGTAGGTATGGGTCTCGGGAAAAGGAATAGGAGTAGGCGTATAAACGGTTTTCTTTGATGAAGTCCTCTAGTTCTTCATGAAGTTTTCGTGTTGGCTTTCGTTTCTAGATTTGGGGAGGTTGCGATTATTTCTTTTCCAATGTTGTTTCATTTTTTTGTAGAGGATTTTAATTGCTAGAACAGATTTGAGAGCTTGTAATCGGTTGTGGGATTTGAGCTTCCAGTGGCTGTGGTTTTTGGTGAACCAATTTAGTAGGCTGGAATATGATTTCAATGGGGTTTTTGTTTCTTTTGGATGGCTGCGAATTTGTTTGGACAAATCTAAGCGTTGTGAATCGATCTTGATGTAGTTTTTGTTCGGCAAGACAACTTTGGATTTCTGGGCAGATTTGCAGATTTTGAATCAACCTCGATATTGTTTTGGTTTTGGCAGATAGCCTTGAATTCTGGATAGATTAGGAAGATTGTGCGACAATTTCAATGTTAGTTCTATTTTGGCATGCTAGTCTCGGATTTCTGGATGGATTTGGGGATTGAGAATCGAATCTGATGTTGTTCTTACTTCCTCATGTAAGTTTGGGATTTCTGGATAGATTTGGAGGTTGGGAATGGATTTTAACGTTGTATTGTTTCTTCAAGATTGTTAAAACTTCGTGACAGATTTGGTGGTGTGTTTTGGTGTTGTGTCATGTTCATGCTATTTGTGATGATTCTGATTTTCTAGATGTTGGAAGTGTCGAATGGATTTGTGGTGTACATGTTCTTTGTGTTGATGTAGCATTGTTTCTTTGTGAGACAAATTTGCGGAAATTGGAGATTGATATAGTTTAAATAGTTGTTTCTTTTCTTTCCATTACTTCTTTAAGACGTTTAGACTGCATATGCATTACATGAAGTTCTAAATTGCTGAAATTGGAGATTGATATAGTTTAAATAGCTATTTTCTTTTTTTCCCATTACTTCTTTAAGATATTTAGACTGCATATACATTACATGAAGTTCTAAGTAGACCTTTTTAATGAATGTCAGTAAAGGAAATGTGCATGTATGGATTTTGTATAAGGGTAATTAGATGAACATGATCGTAAGTGGTGACAGTACAGGAGGGGTGCCCTGGGATGAGCTCTAGGGAGGACCCTTCTAAACATGAATGATAAAGAAATATGGAATGACTATGGATGAACGATTTATGTTCTCCAAAGAGGTGCCTCTCAATGGATCATGAATAAAGACCAAATGAATATACTCTAATAAAGGTTGTCACCGTTGCATCATGTTTATCCCTATTATGGTATGTTGAAATTTTATTTTGTGAATGCAAGACCATGATCAATGTTTTCTGTTTATAACTCCTATTTCAATATGCTTAAGTTTACTTTGAGGTAGAGTAGGCTTCATCCCTTGCTAACCTATGCATAGTTCTTTTCCTTGTTTCCTTAATGTGTAGGTAAGTTTAAGCTTCATGTTTCCTAGTTTCATTCTTGCCTTACCATCTGTTTCTTATACCTACTAGTAGAATATACTTGCTGAGTCTGTAGACTCACGATGCAAATGGTGCGGGTGAGAGAGATGCCACCAAGGATATGATAGAGGATGTGGGAGACGAGATGGAAGCATAACACACTGTCCAGTGACCCTAGGAGCTTGTTATTAAATAGTCCTCTAATTTATTATGTAGTTAAGGATTGTAGTCTATTTGTTGATTTCTGATCTTTTGGTAAAAGTCATCATCTTCAATTTAGTGTGTTTGTTATGTCCTATGTGTTGAGGTTCATATGTCATGCAACTTCTCTTTTGTTTTTCCGTCTCAAAAGTCTTAGGGTATGATATTTGATGAGTCTTCCACTTAAGTCTGCATGTATTGAATATCTGTATGAATATCTTGTCATGCCTAGAATATTAGTCGTCATTTATGTGGCAAAAAAGTCAAGTGCTCATCACTAATATTGGTTAATTAACACAGAGAAAAGTGAAAATAAATCATGGTATTAACAAGACAAATGAATGAAAATAGGTTATACAGATGCAAAAGATTTTTACTTCGTCAGTCCTGAAATTCAACATCAAGCCCTCACATGTCAAACTACTCTGAATTTCATACTTTTCGGCCTCTCTTCTCGTTTCTCTTTTAGAGAGAGTGAGACGTATAAATACGGTCAAACCCCCCTAATAATCGGCGCCATTCCGGATATGATTAAATTAGATTTTTCAACTTTTTTAAATATCTCATTTAGGTTATGTAATTATCAGATAGAATGATTCAGAAATCTCGCTGTCTCTTAAATGGCGCCTATTATGAGGATAATTATCCTCAAAATATTTCTAAAATAGTTTATTTAGATAACTATCTAATCAAACTTGAAATAAAAAAAAATCTAATTTTCTTTAATCGGTAATAAATGACGTCAAGAATTAAGAAAATACTTCCAGAATTATTTTCCATGATTCGAATCAAGTTAAAATTATATTCTATTCTCCAAAGCATAGTCTAGATAATATAAACTATGATTTTCAATAAATATCTAATATTTATCAATTGATAATTATTTATAACTCTTATTAATAAATTATTAACTTCTCTAACCATTAAATAATTATGATTAATTAATCTAAATGATAAACTTAATTAGTCTAATTGACTAGTCCTCTATAAAATTTTTCCACCAGCTATCATCCAAGAAGTCCATCATCCTTTAGTTACATATCTCATTTAAAAGAAATTTTTTTATAAATTCACTATGACTAGAGATTAAATTACAGATATCTACGTAACAACTTAAATGTCCTGCCATATATCATAGTCCGGGGACAATAATTAATTAATTAATCTAGAGCACTATAATAGTGAGTAATACTTAATCTTGATTATTAGAGGCGGAGAAGAGACCATGGACCAATAAATTCAAGCTCTAATAAACAGTATGATTAACCAAGACTTGATTAATATCAATTCATTAATCTCATAGTAATTCCACTGTGAACTCAAAATTGGACTCTTTAATTTCGAGAATAATTTTACTCAAAGGACTGAATAGTCCAAAACTTGATCCTCAATATATGGTTCGTAATCGGAACTAGGTATAACTACGGTTAAAACCTCTTTGATCATATCTTTGATTCCTTAAGGACTATTGCTTCACTAGCGAATAATTAATCATGATTTGATAAGGAATTAGAGAGGAACCAATAACCAT
The DNA here is from genome assembly GCA_037833815.1 of Zingiber zerumbet. Classification (NCBI taxonomy): domain Eukaryota; kingdom Viridiplantae; phylum Streptophyta; class Magnoliopsida; order Zingiberales; family Zingiberaceae; genus Zingiber; species Zingiber zerumbet. The sequence continues at coordinate 14,730,748 of JBBMJZ010000036.1, forward strand.
TTCTTGCGGAAGTTATGGATTTCATATCTGGAATATATTTTCCCAATACAAATGTCTCGCTATCTTCTTTTTATTATTTTTACTTTTCTTATTCGGATAATAGCTGTTTGTACATTTTTATGGATAGGATGCAAACTCAGAGATAAAATGGATCCAAGAAGCCTTAGAAATGCATTTCCAACATAGTACATGGTTGTGAATTATACGGAAATAAAAAGACAATCAAAATCCATCAAAATAAAACTTTAATCAAGGAAGATGCTCTAACCATGTCCTATGACATGGGTATGTTCCTCTAGGATAAATTTGACGTGAAATAGTGCAAACACAGAGTCTACAACCTCCGACACAACCTCCTTGTGCTCCTAGGCATGACCACATCTAAAAAACCCGATTCTGGCATGGCTAGGTAGTGCCTCCCAGGCACGGCCATATCAATTTGTCCTGAAGCGGCACAGCCAACATATCAAACTTTGAACGGACAAAACTTTTGGCTGGAACTGAGAAATGAGGCTAACCACCTATCAATTTGAAGACAATTTCAAGATCTATAAGTTTGATTCAGGATGGAACCCATAAAAACCTAGTCTAAAGGCCTAAAATGTCATTTTAGCATTGCCCTGACAATCTAATAGATCTAGAAGGTTTGGGAAGATATAACAGAATCAATGGAACTCTAGTTAGGGTATCTAGGATTAGGGGCTCCTCCCCCTTCCCTAGAGGAGGGCTTTCTCTATCCTGGAGAACCTAGAGCCACTGTTCCAAGACTTGTTGAAAGTATTCATCCACCGATTAAAGCTTAGAGTTCCTTCCACAGGCTGATTATTTGGAGGACAGTTAGTGGTTGTGTCAAGTAGATAAGAGAAGATGGTGACTTAGCTGTGGCGATGGTTCTAGCAAAAGAAATTTTGAGCTGACCTCCAACTTCTAGGGTGCACCCCGACTTCTAGTGCGCTCCCCGACTTCTGGGGCATGCCCCAACTTTTGGGGCAAACCCCAACTTCTTAGGTGCGCCCCAACTTATGGGGCATACCTTGACTTCTTGGGTGCATCCCGACTCCTAGGTTGCACCCCAACTCCTGGGACGCATCCCAATTCCTAGGGTACACCTCTACTCCTCGGCATCTCGGCTCCTTGGTCTCCTATCTCCTTGGCAACTCGACTCAGAATGTAAGACCATTTCAAAAAAGGATAATCATCGCTAAATCTCATATTATTTTGGGAAAAGGATAATTATTGTGTAAATTTTGGATTATTTCAGGAAAAGATAATGATGTGAATAAGTCTTAGATTATTTAAGGAATTAAATAATGATAATGTGAAGATTAGAACAGAAGGAAAAAATATGTCATCTCCCTATACAAGGTAGCTCTTTTTTGGCATCCAAAGTATGTGCATGCACACATACGTCAAAACCCTAACATTGCTCTTTTCCTCCTTCATCTACTAACTTGGGGATTTGCAAGTAGGATCGAATTGACGTCGTCTGTGAGAACACTAAGTTAAAGACCTAAACCGAGGCATTAAGATAAATGATATTGGAAGACCTAACGCTATTGCCATTGTAACAGAGGATTTCGACAAATTGGTAGTGGTGATGGCGCAAGTGATGTTAAATGGGCAACCCTCACACCCTCCAACAATATTGATCAATCCCTCAATTGAACTACCACCCCGGTGGTTGAAGTGACACTAACACACCAGAAGGCACCTTGGCCTACAGGAATATCGTAAACTGCTTCTCCCATATTGATTGATAAGTTCGTCACAAAAGAACATTCTGTAGAATCTCTTGGTAAAACCCCTCATCAGGATTTTATGAGGGGAAAAGACCCCAAATCTAAAGAAATGAAAGCTCCTCTAGGTCCTTCGTTCTCGAGAGACATCCTCCAAGACGAATTACCAAGGTACTTTCAGGTATTGTAGATCGAGGAATACAATGGTACTACAGATCCTGAGAATCACATCTATAAATTTGAGAATGCTTCTTTGTTACATTAGTATATGGATAGCATCAATGTCGAGTTTTCTTGACCACGCTCTTAGGCTCAATGTAGAGATGGCTTAGTCGACTCCCTACTTCTTTTATTAAGATTTTTTAGGAATTTAAAGTTGTTTTCATGCAATACTTTACAACCATCCAAAGATACCAAAAATTGTCATATGATTTGTTCTCCCTTAGGTAGAAATTCAAGGAACCCCTAAAAGAATATTTGCAACTGTTTAATCATGTGGTTATAGATGGTTCCTCGTTAACTAGAAGTGCAAGTTAGTGTTTTCTCGAAAGGCTTGATCGATGGTAATTTTTCATGTCTTTAGTGAAAAAGCCCCCAACCAACTTCGAAGGATTGCAAGTCCGGGCACTTAAGTATATTCACAATGGAAGATAATGATGATAATATATAGCCTACACAACTGGTACAAATACAACCATGCAAAATAAGAAACTAGACTGCATACAGGTACGACTTACCTCAATAAATACATAACAGATAAAAGGACACCACAAGTCCAAAAATCTACACACAAGTTATATAATACATGAACTAGTTCGGAAAGTTAAAATACGAGTAAGAGTAACAATAGAAATAAAAACTCTCGATGCGACGTGGGACTAGTAGCCAGGACCTTTAAGCGACACGACTTGTCATCTACCTACTAACCTAAAAACAAAAGGGAAAGCAAGGGGTGGTGAGTATAACATACTCCACATGTACAAGAAGAAAGTATATGATAATAATATAAGGAGATCAAAAGGGATAATCTCAAGAAAATACTTATTACAAAAAGTAAGAATATTATTGTAACCATTTGCTAATTAGAAGCATAACCAACAATAATAATACTTCACTAAGTTGCTTAACCAAGTATGACCAATAAATCAGGAGTACATATTGTACCTCTAAACATGCACGAATATATACATAACTGACATATAACAAGCATATAACCAATCCTGATTAGCTCAAACTGCTACCATGAATAGATCTCGTGGTCAGTCAAGATATATTACTAGTCACTGCCCGTAGGAGAACGCTCTATCACGGATAGTCCTGTGGGTGGATAGAGGTAGCTGTCTAGCTCCCCAACCACTGACTACAAGAGAATGCTCTACTATGGATGGATCCGTGGGCAGTTTGGGTATGCAACCAGTTACTATCTGTAAGAGAACGTTCAACCATGGATGGTCCCATGGGCAAACAGGATAAATAAACAACCACTATCTATGGGAGAACGCTCTACCATAGATGGTCCCGTGGACAGACAGGATATATAAAGTGTACAAATCAGAAATAATAAGTAAACAGTAACAATCACATTCAAGAGTGAATTCTGCTAGCAACATTGTGGTATGGACTCACTAGCATATATCAAGTGTAACAATGGTTACTAACAACTCTCTCAACAACGAATAGAAAACAATGGTCGACACCAAGTATAACAATGTATTGATAAAAGGGTCTAACCTCACTAGCGTTTAGGCATGAACCTAAATAACAAATAAGGTCTCATAGGATACTTGATATCCTATACTTCATTATGACCTTATTAACGTATAGGCCTAAACTGAAATAACGAACAAGGATCAGGTAAGATACTAGATATCCTATGCTGCAGTGTGGTCCTACTAATACACAAACATGAATAAATATCAAGCAGGTATCTTAATTCAATATTCTATATCTATGCTACGGTATAGTATCGCTAGCATGATAGTCCAAGCATAAATTGTCACAAATAGCGTGGACAATAATGAGACTGCATGAATTTCAAAATAGACTAAAATATAAAATCAAGCAATGAAAGGTCCACTCAGGAAGTAACATAGAGTAGATATCAAGGTAAAATATTACGCAATGAATACAAATAATAGAATCATGTACTAAGGTCAATGAACTATGAAAGTAAGGGAAAAAAGTATCTGTCTTAAATGTAGATCAACTAAATGTCTTCTCGATAGAGTCTGCTTCAAATCAGAATTGAACCTTGCAATATATAACACAATCAAAACCAAGGAATACCATAAATCGAGTAACGAATCTAAATCCTAATCCAATTAATACAGGATCACTCATGTTAGAGTGTATACTAAAAGCCTAGCTTTTGTAAACATTTATTTATTTTTTTTGAATAAAGAATCACATTGGTCAAATATCTGTGTTTATTTTTAAATGCAGTTGTTCGTTTAATTTATATTGTAAATAACATAGTGTGTGGTGTCACACACAGAAGATAATGTTATCAGTTCTTTATAAATTATAAACAGTAGCTCATGAACAAGATGGACAGGAACAAACCATTGGAAGGTCGCGGTGTAATTAGGTATTATTTTATCTTGACTATATAATTACACTAGTACACTTAGAGTGTATTGAGTAGGACCATTTGAGGTAGTTATTTTTATACTGACTAAATAAAAGAACAAAACCTCGGTTATTATGGAAGTGTGTGCTCTTAATCCTAATATAATGACAAGCACATATATTTAATATTTATTTCTTTA
>JBBMJZ010000036.1:14844255-14854728 GCA_037833815.1 Zingiber zerumbet
CATCACATTTACTGATGACTTCAGTAGATATGGTTATGTGTACTTGATGACACATAAATCTGAATCCTTTGAAAAGTACCTAACAAAGTATGAAGTCATTGAAAGGGCCACATTTCAATGCCCATGTCACGGCCATGCCTTTTGGCATAGCCAGGGTATGAAGTCATTCAGGTTGAGAAGCATGGCCGTGCCAATTGGCATGACCACCCCTTGATTTGGCTCTGGATACTTGGCACGACCCAACCTTACTTCAATTCTAAAAATCTGGCATGGCCGTGTGAAACCACATGGTCTAGGCTTAGTTGCTCTGGTAGAGTGGCAGGGTCGTGCCCCTTTGGCACGGCTAGGGCTTGTTTGCCCATGGTGTGGAGCCACGACCATGTAAAACCACATGTCTAGGTTTTGTTCTTCTTCTTGGATTGCTCTGGAGCACATCTCAACTCTATTTTCACTTCAAAAATGCATCCTGTCATCAACAACGAAAACAAAGAGTAGATCTCCGATAAAGGGAATAATTATGCTGAAAATATGATAAGGAAGAGTGAAATAGCATAAAACATATTCAAAGAAAACAAGTGAATGTGCGTTAAAGCATGCATAAAAGTGTATGTAGTCTACGCATATCACCTCTCAACACATGGAATTACTCTCTCATATTTACATTAGTTGCGGATTTGCCATATCAAGTAGATCATGCACATGATCTTCAAGAGTCGCTCCTTATTGACCAAGCTATCCCCATGTCACTACCCTTGGAAGTGCTCAAGTAGGGCTTCTTCCATCATGAATATCAATCATAGGTGTATCCATCTTTGGACCTCTCCCCATACAGGTATGATGGCAAAGAAATCAAAGAAGAGGTGGTCCACCGTCTCATCTTCCCTCTGGCACAACGAGCATGTCTTGCACTCCATATACACTAATATGGCCTTAGTACAAATCTTATCATTCACAAGTAGCCACATGAAGAATTGATGATTTGGCATGATGTATGGCTTCTATACTATTGCTGTTGAAGGTTTCATAGAACTATTTGGCTTGAAGAAGCCACATTTGGCTGCGGCGCCTCGTCGATGCTCCAGAGTGAACCTTGAGTAGAGAAGGTCCACGTTGCTCTAGGGTGCCTCCGCTTTGTGTGCCACCTCCACAGTGGGCACCTTTGCAATGGCTTAATGAATCTAGGTGAGCTTCTTGATAAGTGGGATGTCAAATGTCTTAGCTTACTACTCCCACAAGATGGTGTTAGATTTTGAGGAATGTCCTAAGGCAATCACCTTATGATTTTAGTATTTATTTGATAAATATAGATTTACTATTTGAGTGCATATTATATGTTTGAATAGTCTTAAGCTCATTTACTAAATGTCTGTAATATAATTCATAGCATGAAATTTTTTTTGATTGGATCACAACTTGTGATTATCTCTACATGTGTAATTATGAATGTATTAGAATTTTCCTAGTCATCCAATTGGTGTATTCAGACATTATCAATTTTGTAAGACATGAGTTATACTTCTTGGTTTGGCCAAACAACTATTTCTCACTAGCTGGAGACATAAGGATGTTGAGAGTTAAACATTGATGCTAGTTTATGAAAACTAGTTCATTAGAATGACTTGCTGTAAGATTTTATACGGTTATCTACATATATGGATATGTTTGTAAAGTTCTTTCTATAGCTCGAGTGCAAGTTCCCTTCAACTTGAGGTATATAAGTCATCTTGGTCATGAAGACTTATACTTTAACATCTTAAGCAAACATCTCTTAGAGGTGTGAATCCGAGATGATTAGGTATAAGTTGAAGTGCCTGAATGTGTTTGGATAGTCCATAGAGGATTCACCGCTCCTTGCAAGAAGACATATACCCTATGACCCCTTGTTAGGATTATAACACAAAGTCTTTAACCAAAGTATCACATGTTAAGAGTATAGGACTCTTGTACACATGTATGAGTAATTTAAATTTATAGAATGAGGAAGTATTACTTGGGCTAGGTGTGACGTAGTCAGCCTAGTGGGGGTAGACACATAGACCATGTCCTAAACCAAGTGGATATAAGATGAGTGAAAGGAACGAGGCATGACTCACTGTAGTTGATAAAGGATTTAGAATTAGTTCTGAGATCAACTATAATTTTCTGATTAGTTAAGGATCATGATGCACTACTAGGTGTCACTCATGATCATTCCACAATTAAGTAGTTAATTATAGATGACTAAGATAAACTGGGAACCTATTGGGTCATACGCATAATGAGTTTCTAAAAGATGTAAAACAAGTTAGAGAATAGGAGTCTCAGATCAAGAGATAAATTTTTGGTTGGACCATAAATAAGATAAATATGGAAATATTTGTCACAACGGAAGCACGGATGAGTCACATCTCTTATGAAAGAGTTGGATCCTATTTGGTTTAACCATGAACTAATTTGGTTTAACCATAAACCAACTTGATTTAGTTGTGAACTAAACCAAGGGGTTAATGAGCTAATTTTTGGTTAAGGTATATGGGTTAGATTTAGGCATTCTAATCCAACTCATTAAAGAGGACTATATATTGATATGGTTAAGAGAGAATTAATAGACAATTTATTATTGGCTTGATTAGGTTTTGAAAACTTAAACCAAATACTTCTCTCTCTTTCTCTCCCTCTCTTTTGTCGCCGACCATAACAAGAGGTTCTCCTCTTGTTGCCGTGACCTACCCAAACGAAGATCTTCCTTTTGCTTCTTTTTCTTCTTCTTGATCCTTTTCCTTCGCTCGTCACTAGTACCTTCCGAATGAGAAGATTGTTCTCTTGGAGTTGTTTTGAAAAGCTTGACTTGGATACGAATAGAGGTGATGTTCGATAACGTCACAAAAGGTTGATGCCCTTCTCGTTGCAGGTCATTTGTAAGGTATACTTAGAATAATTTTTATTCAATTTCGTTTTATTTTATGATCTTGTTTGCACGATTGTATCTTATATGCATGTGATATGTGTAATGTAATAAATTTATTTATTTATTGTTAAGTCTCCCGCTGTGCATATTTATGAAACATATTTTTAGCATACACCGTATTGGGTATATCCCTACAGTGGTATCAGAGCCCGATCGTTCTTCGACATGATCATAAAATTATTTTATGGTTCATAATTAGTGTTGTAATTAATTTTTGAGATTTTTCTAGAATGAAGATTGTTAGGAAATTCCACTTTTGAAAAGTTTCTAATATAATTTTAGAAAATTAAATTTAGAACTATTCTATTAATTTATAAATTATCATTTCTGGAATTTTCTATAATTTTAAGAAATATTTAATTTTTAAAAAATTTCCTAATTTGTTACGTAATAAAAAATTTAGAAAGATTTTGAAATTCTTTAAAAATCCATATTTTAGATATATTGAATTAAATTATAGCAATTATATTTTCTAGAATTTTTATATTTATTAAAATATTTAATTTTTGGAAACTTTTCCTAAACTATTAGGAAAGACTAAATTTAGAAAGATTTGAAAAATTATAAAAAAAATCTAGATTTGAATTATTCTAAAATAAATTAAGAAATATTAATTATTTATTTTCTAAATTATTAGGAAATTAATTTAGAAATTTATTTCTAAAATAATTAAAGATTTTTTATTGATAGAAAGATTCTAGATGAGATATGTTAGTTAAATTTAGAAATTGGTTTCATTAGATATATCTTATTTATTAAAATCAGATTTATAATATATTTTTATTTCTAAAATAGAATTATAACATATTTAAATTTATATCATGTTTATGCCAAATTATGTGTCATGTAGATGCATTAATTATGACATGATTAAGATTTTGTCATGTGTGCAATGTTATTAGATCTTGTCGTATGTGTGATGTGTCATGCTATGTCATACGTATGATGTGTCATGTCATCATCTATGTCATGCATGTGATGTGTCATGCCATCATTTATGTCATGCGTATAATGTCATGTAGATAGAATATTTGCATGATGTAGATGAGACTAAATCCTTTACATAATATTAAAATTTACACCTTCCGTTAATATAATAAGAATCAGAGTTTAAGTTCTTCTTTGAGTTGTTGGCCAAAGTCAAGCTTAACTTGAAATTAAATATATTCAAACTATGGAGATGCAATCTTATGATTAACAGGTTGATTTTAAACTTGAGGCGCTGATTTATTGTGTCAAAATCATGATCAATGTGGATAGAGGTGAAGTTGGGTGATATGCATTTGATGTATACTTGTTAATGTGTTAACAACCCAACATTTATGCGAAAATCAATTAGTTACTAGCATAATGTGATAGTTGCATATAAGCAATATGCCATCGATAAACTTGTTACTATAGCTATAACTAAGAATGACTTGTTGGCCAAAGTCAAGGTTGTTCTTATCAATGGTGGATATCAACCCACTTGGAGAAAACCTACCATCTCTTGAATTCAAAATAAGGGTATTTAAATTTGATAAATAAATAGACTTTTATTACATATAAATTGTTTACATAAATAAAATCACGTCTCTAATACATCCTCATTTTTGTATTTTTAGGTTACTTATTTAATTATGACTTCTGTAAATCTGCGTTCAATTTTGGACTTGAACAAACTGACTGGGCCAAACTTCTTGGATTGGTTTGAAGTTTGAGAATTGTTCTCAAAGATGAGAAGCTAGCTTATGTCCTTGATGAGCCTTTTCCCACAAGTCTTGATGCTGATGTAATTGCAGACCAATTATTGGCCCATCAGAAACATAAGGATTATTTTGTACTTATAAGTTGCATCATGCTAGCCGCTATGACTCCTGAACTATAGAAATATCATGAGCATTTGGATGCTTATGATATTGACTATCATCTTCGTGAGATGTTTGATGAACAACCTATATCCAAAAGGTTCGAGTTCTCCAAGCTTCTCTTTTGCTCAAAGATGTAGGAGGATTCGTCTGCAGTACAATTTGTACTAAAGATGAATGACTACATAGAGCATTTGACATCACTCAATTTTGCGATGGATCATAAGTTAAGTATTGACTTGATTCTACATAGTTTGTCGAAAAGTCATTCACAATTTATGATTAACTATCGAATGAATAATGTGGAATCGACCACCCCCAAGATGATTAATATACTCAAGACCGTGGAGTTTTCTATTAAAGGTGAACAGAAAACTGTGATGTTATTAGCCTCCTCCAAGAAAGACTCTAAGAGGAAACCAAAACATTAGGCTAAGGGAAACACCAAAAAGGCTAAGATAGTAGAACCAACACAAAAGGGCTCATGCCATCATTGTGGCAAGATGAGACACTAGCAAAGAAACTGCAAGATTTATCTTGAGTCTATGAAAAAGAATAAGACATCCGATGCCCCATCCTCTTCAGGTATTTTTGTTATTGATTGTCATGTTATTTTCTCAGATATTTGGATATTGGATACTGGGTGTCACTTACATATATGTAATGACATAAATGGGCTAAGGAATAGTAGAAGACTCGTCAAAAGAGAATCAAGTATGTGAGTTGGGAATGGAGCAAAGGTTGTTGTAGTCACCATCAGAACTTACTTATTAAAGCTCCTTAGTGGACTTGTGTTAGAATTGGATAATTGTTATTTTATTCCTACATTAATAAAGAACATTGTTTCTATTTCTTGCTTAAATAGAAATTTTTTAATTTATCTTTTAGTAACAATTGTTGTTATATAACTTTAAATGACGTTCTTTATTGAATTAGAACTTTATGCAATGACATCTATATATTAGATATATCTAGTAACTTATTTAATATCAAAACAAGCAATAAACGTGCTCAAATAGATAATCAATTAATCTCTTACTCATGACATTGTCGCCTTGGCCATATAAGTAATAAACACATGTCTAAATTGTAAAAGATTCCAGTTCTTGAATCATTTGAATTTGATATATTTGATACATGTGATTCATGTTTAAAAGGCAAGATGACAAGTTACCTTTTTCTGGAAAGGGTGAATGAGTTGATGAGTTACTTGGGCTCATACATACCAATGTATGTGGACCAATGTCAACTCATGCACTAGAAGGTTATAGCTACTTCATTACTTTTATCAATGATCACTCTCATTATGGGTATGCGTATATATTGAAACACAAGTCTGAATCCTTTGAAAAGTTTAGAGAATTCAGAAATAAAGTAGAGAAATAACTTGGTAAAAGTATTAAGATGCTTTTATCTGATTGAGGTGGTGAGTATTTAAGCCAAGAGTTTCAAGATTATCTAAGGGATAATAGTATATTGTCTTAATGGACTCCGCCTTATACGCCACAACATAATAGTGTATCAGAAAGATGTAATCAAACCTTGTTGGATATGGTTAGGTTAATGGTGAATTGTGCAAATCTTTCCAAAACCATTTGGGGTTATGCACTCATAACAGCTATTTACTTGCTAAATAGAGTCCTGACGAATGCAATCTCAACTACTCCATATGAGGTATGGACTAGTAAGAAACCCCTTATATCTTATTTGAAGATATGGAGATATCCTACTTATGTGAAGAGGACTGTATCAGATAAGTTGGATGCTAAGTCTGATAAGTGTTTATATATTGGATACCCTAAGGAAACTAAGGTTTACCGATTCAATCACCCCTTGGAACAAAAGGTCTATGTTTTAAGGTATGCTACATTCTTAGAAAAAGAATTTCTCTTACAAGTAGTAGGTAGGAGTACAGTTAAACTTGATGAGGTTTAAGAGACTCCAATAGATACTAATGAGATGCCTAGTCAAGAACCACAATCGATTATGACACAACCTCCTCGTAGATCAGGTAGGACATGCAATATTCTTAAGAGATATGGATCTCTTGTAAGAGAATTAAATGATGTATTACTCATTGAGGATGAGGAATCTACTGATTATGAAGAAGTTCTTAATAGTTCAGAGAAGGACAAATGACTTACAACCATGAAGTCAAAAATTGATTCCATGTACGAAAACTAAATTTAGAATTTGGTGGACCCACCTAAAGGCATTACACCTATATGGTTCAATTGGATTTTCATGAAGAAAACTAACATGGATGGTAATGTAATTACCTATAAGACAAGGTTGGTGGCGAAAGGTTATCGTCAAAGGCAAGACATTGACTATAATGAAACATTCTTACCTGTAGCCATGCTTAAATTCATTTAGATACTCTTGGCCAAACAGCTCATCATGATTATGAGATATGATAAATGGATGTGAAAATAACTTTATTTAATGGAAACCTGCTCAAGGACGTGTATATGATACAGTCCGAAAGTTTCACATCAGTTAATAAGAATAAAAATACAAGTTTCAACGATGTATTTATGAACTAAAGCAAGAATCTAGGATAGAGCCGTCAATTTGGGTTGAGCCCGTCGGGTTGGCCTGCCTCACTAAATAATTTAAGCGACTTGGGTTGGAATTTTATCAACTCAAGCCCGCCGCGGGCCGACCTGCCTAGGCTCGTGACGGGCTTGGGTTGGCTCGCAGGTTGAGAAACACATATAAGCTAAGTTTTTTACCAATTTATTATCTTTCTTTGTCATAATTTTGAAATGAAAATAGTACTTTTCATCCCACATAAGTACTCATTTGTGTTCATTTATATTTAAAATACTTGTTTATGGATACATTTGGTGGATGAAACTTTTTCGAAGTAAAACGTTGAATATATGAAATATATTTTTTTAAAAAAAAAATTGATAGGCCCGCGGGTTGGCCCGCCAAACCTGCAACTCATCTTTAATTGGGTTGGGTTGGAAATTTCTGAACCCGCCAAGTTGACGGGTTGGCCCGCCCTGCCCTGCCAAATGGTTGACTCGCCACGGGCTGACCCGCCCCACCATAGGTTGTCCCGTTTGACAGTTCTAATCTAGGTGTTGAAATATCTATTTTGATGAGGCGATCAGAGAGTTTGATTCCTCATAAAATCTAGATGAGTCTTGTGTGTATCAAAAGGTTAGTGGGAGTGTAGTCGTATTCCTAATATTATATGCTGAAAATATATTACTTATATGAAATAATGTGTCAGTTCAACAGTCAGTTAAAGTTTAGTTGTCGGCGACATTCTCCATGAAATGCATGAGAGAAGTAATTTACATCCTAGGGATGAATATCTATAGAGATAGACCAAAAAGGTTGCTTGGTCTTTTACAGTCGGCATATATAGACAGAGTGCTAAAATAGTTTAGCATGTGTAAATCCAAGAAAGGTTTCATACCAATGATGTATGGAATTCACCTTTTGAAATTTATGTGGCCATGCCCAAAAGATGAGAGGATTTGCATGGATAAGATACCTTATGCATCTGCAATAGGATCTATCATGTATGCTATGTTATGTACAAGGCCTAATGTATCGTATGCTTTGAGTGTTATGACAGATACTAGTCGGATCTAGGAATAGATCATTGGGCAGCTATCAAGACAATCCTTAAGTACTTGAGAAGAACTAAGGATATGTTCTTAGTATATAGAGATGGTGATATGATCGTACGTGGGTATACAGATGCCAATTTCTAGACAGACAAAGATAACTCCAAGTCCTAGTCTAGATTCATATTCATATTCAATGGAGACACAGTTAGTTGGAAGAATTTTAGGTAAGATACTGTTGTAGATTCTACCTATGAGATAGAATACATTGTAGCTTCAGAAGCAGCAAAGTAAGCAGTTTGGATTAAGAAGTTCATTACCAAACTTGGTGTGGTTCCATCCATTATTGAAGCATTACCTATTTACTGCGACAACACTAGAGCCATTGTGTAAGCAAAGGAACCTAGGTTTCATCAGTGATCCAAACATGTGCTTCACCTCTATCATCTAATCAGGGAGACATTAGTAGGAAAGAAATATAACTCGAGAAAATTTCCACTGAAAAGAACCTAGCGGATCCTTTGACAAAGGATCTATCACAAAGTAAGTTTGAGAGTCACATCCTTGCTTATGGTTTAGGACACCGTGGTGATTGATATTAGGCCAAGTGGGAGTGTTAGATTTTGGAAATCGTCTTATGGTTTTACTATTTATTTGATAAATATAGACTCACTATTTGAGTGCATATTATATGTTTGAATAATCTTAAACTCATTTACTGAATGTCCACGATATAATTTATAGTATGAGAGAATTTATGATTGGATCACAACTTGTGATTATCTCTACGTTTGTAATTATGAACATATTGGAATTTCCCTAGTCATCAAATTAATGTATTCGGACATCATCAATTTTGTAAGACTAGCACGGGTTATACTCCTTGATTCAGTCAACTAGCTATTTTTCACTAGATGGAGACATTGGGATGTCGAGAGTTAAACGCGGATGCTAGTTATGGTAACTATTTCATTAGAGTGACTTACTGTAAGACTTCATATGATTCTCTACATATATGGATATGTTTGTGAAGTTCTTATTGCAATTCGAGTGCAGGTTTCCTTCAACTTGAGGTATATAAGTTATCTTGGTCATGGAGCCTTATACTTTGACATCTTAAGCAAACATCTCTTGGAGGTGTGGACCCGAGATGTCGGGTATAAGTCGAAGTGCCTGAAGGTGTTTAGATAGCCCATAAAGGATTCACCATTCCTTGCAAGGAGACGTATACCCTATGACCATTGTTAGAATTATTACTCAAAGTCTTTGGTCAAAGTGTCATATGTTAAGATTATAAGACTCTTGTACACATGTACGAGTAATTTGAATCAACAAAATGAAGAAGTATATTACTTGGGCTAGGTGTGACGTAATCATCTTAATGGGGGTAGACATATAGACCAAGTCCTGAACCAAGTGAGTATAAGACGAGTGCAAGGAACGAGACATGACTCACTATAACTACTGAAGGGTTTATAATTAGTTCTGAGATCAACTGTAATTTTTTGATTAATTCGGGATCATGATGTACTACTAGGTGCCGCTCATGATCATTTTATAATTAAGTAGTTAATTATGAATGGTCAAGATAAATCGGGACATATTGGGTCATACGTACAATGATTCTCTAAAAGACGTAAAACAAGTTAGAGAATAGGAGTCTCAGATCAAGAGATAAATGTTTGGTTGGACTATACATAAGACAGATATGAAAATATTTGTCATAATAGAAGCGTAGATGAATCACATCTCTTATGAAAGAGTTAGACCCTATTTGATTTAATCATGCACCAATTTAGTTTAGTCATAAACCAACTTGATTTAATTGTGAACCAAACCAAGGAGTTAATGAGCTAATTTTTTGTCAAGACATAATGGGTTGGATTTGGACTTTCTAAAACCTCTTTAACTGACCTTTCTAAACTAAGTAGAAATGTAAATCTAATCCTAAGCATGTATAGTTGATTAATCAAGTAGGTTGAACATATTTTCTATTTACCCCCCCAAAAGCTGCCCAGGGCGCCCGGACCCCTCAAGTCAACTTTGTTGACTTTTTGTGGTCCGGTTCCATTGCTCTAGTTTAGCTCGTCTC
>JBBMJZ010000036.1:14892134-14908617 GCA_037833815.1 Zingiber zerumbet
TGCATCTTCCCTGTTGTCAAATAGAGACTATGCACATTGTGTTTTGCAAAAATAGCACCATGCAACTAGATTAAATATACATTAATATCTACCATAATGCGGTAAATCTTTATTAACACACTTGATCTATGCAATCAAAAATATATACCAGCATCAAAAGTTTATTAGCACTATCAGATATTGCAGCAAAGCTCTCAAACTGGTCCGGATCAAAATCAGCAAGTGCAGCAGTAAGATACTCTCCAGCAGGTGTTGTCTTTCTCATCTCATTACTTGATTTCACAAGAGCTCCTGTGTTTTCATTCTTGTCCTGTGAACCAGGCAATGCTAGGGCATTGAGTGAAGGTACTCTGTTGTTGTCACCCCTGCCCAAAATAGAAAGAAGACGTATATATTGCAATCTTAAAAACTAGAAAAGCATTCAAATGTAAAATGTACCTGTTTAAGTCTCTTCTCTGCATGTCCACAGTTCTTCCAGCAGCAGGGCTTGACATAATCTAGGGGATAGAAAACTTGAAGGAATTTGAGATGGAATGAACAACCAAGAAGAATGTTTCTTTTGAGTTTATTCAGCTTGAATAATATTTATAGTTCCAATCATTGATATATTGCTTACTCCCAAGCTTGTCAAGAACGAGATCTCAAATACAATGAGAGGCTCATAGGATAGGAGCATAAATGTAAGATCATACAATGAAGCAACAATAATTTTTTTGCAATATCAAAGTAAGATGTTATGAAGGGGAGCCTTGGCGCAACGGTAAAGTTGTTGCTTTGTGACCAAAAGGTCACGGGTTCGAATCAAACAACCTCTTGCAAAAAGCAGGGTAAGGCTGCATACAATGGATCCTTCCCCGGGACTCCGCATAGCGGAAGCTTCGTGCACCGAGCTGCCCTTTTATCAAAGTAAAATGTTATCATCATTGTTGTCACCATCAACAACCTATATTTGTCCCAACTCTTTGGGGTCGGATACAATAACCCAAACCCAATGAATTCAATTAGATAATATTATTGTCACAAACATATTTGAAGATTCACAAAGTACCTCCTATTAAAATACCACACTAAAATTGATTGGCTAACTACTTATGATTCAAAAGCTTGATCTGCTAGAAAAGTGACCACTCTGTATATTTATATTCTTAATAGATATGATCTGCTAGGAGCATTAATGTAAGGACATTAAATGAATAGGTACTCAAAGAATTCACTCTTAGCAACAACAGACACGGGTAGCACTTAGACATGTTAGTTCACAGCATGCTTTATGTCCTGGATTTTGGTGCCTGACCATAACCAAGTTTGAATACTACCAAGTTGAAGTCTATTAATCAAACTTCACACGACCATATCAAACATGACAGCAACTTTAGACCAAAGCCTAATTGGCAATAAGTATAGATACAATACCCAATTAGTTGTCAAATAGATGAACCAAGCATCACTAGAAGCTATATGACTTGGTTGATGAAAGAAGTACAAAAAGATTCAAAGATAACCTGAGGTGATGAAACAAGTGATGATTTTTCTGTAAGCCTATCAACTAGTTTCTCATTCTCTTGGTGCAATTTCTGCATTCAAGACAAATTCAAATCAGAATTCAACAGGTTATTGGAAAACAAAGCAACACAATAAATAAAAAAGAAACCAATCTGAATTAGCATAAAGCATATTCCAAAAGAGAAGTTCAAATACCAAATAATGCATCAAAAAATTATATCCAAAATATATTTGTCTATCAAAAAACTGATTCCAAAGCAATTCTCATCAGCATGTATCCTACATAAACTGAAAAAAATCTGTGATGTAAGCATGAGAAGTATAACTGAGGTGAATAAGTTGAAATAGTTCAGTAACCTCAATAAGAGCATCCCTCTTTGACAGTTCCTCTTCAAGTTTCTTTATGACCTGTGAAGAATCAACAGTATCCTCTGTTACCTTAGCAGTTGAAAGGACTCCAGTAGACCCTGTCTCATATCTGCTAGTTATACGGGCATCACTTGATTGGAGGGCCTCATTAAGTTGAGACTCAATCCCCTTTAGTTTGGCCTACCATGTGAAAACAAAGACATTCAATCAAAAGCACCATTTTAGAAAATATGCACAATTTCATCACAAACTTTTTAAGATTCTTGATTGGAAAACTATGGAGAAAAGAGAAATGATACCTTAGCATTTAAATGTTATTATATTACAACATTAACTAGTACTTGAAATTTCCAAGATGCTTATCACCAAAAGTTCCTGATGCAAGATATGTCATACTAATGCCAACAAGAATAAAGGGACCATTAAGGCTCAACAACTTCAAAGTTGTATCGAATGATATTTCTCTTCTAGTTATATACAGAACTTAAACAATTACTATGGCCAAATACTCTTTGCAGGAAATCATTCAAAGATATAGTATCAGGTATTAATATAATGTGGCCTAGAAACAAAGTCTGTTTTCCTTAGGTACATTGTAAACTATAGTACTATACTAAACCATTTTTAATTTATTGCCATTACAAGAAACGAATTATTGGAGAATCATAATTCCTAGGAATCTGCTCTGTCATTAATATGAACAACTGTGCCTAGACATGTTTAGTTGATCTAGTAAATTCTCAAATTTGAACAAGCTCCAATATGAAACTTATTGCAATAACCTTGGGAATGTAAGGCTACAGTGCATTTCAAAGAAGTGGAAAGTATGATTCTATGAAAAAACATGCTGAATGGTAAAAGCAAATATATATATAGGCACAAAAATGAAATGAGTATAAGTAGCAGAAGCATTTCCAATTCGTAAAAAAAAGACTGTTAGATTTTGTACTTCTAAGTCTCTTATTTGAATCAGTAAGGTCACTCACTACTTTCCCACAATGACAATTTCACCCAATGTTTAACATGTAGAAAACATTAGTGGGAAGTGGCATAGGTACCAATGGGAGTCCAAGAAATATTCTTTTTGCAAAAGATAAGAAGACAGAAGATGTGGATACCAAAGGACTCAAGAACAGAGCTAAATGCTCAAAACTGCAATCAAGGTAATATGACAGAATTGTTTCAATTTTCAATAATCGTTCGATATGTCCCCATAGGAGTGCCTAGTTGGCTAGAGGGTAACAGATTTGCTACGAGTTGACCCCGTGATTTACCTCCTTCACATAACTTAGGAACGGGCTGTGAGAGGAGTCTGGGGTGAGCATAATCATCTTTTACTATAATAATCGTTCAATATATCCAAACTGAATTAAAGTAGCATCAATGATCAAAGACCTTATTGAAAAAAATAAAAGATAGGTGAACGTAGCTCCCCAACTTATATTATCATCTAAACCAAGATAAAAAAAGGAAATAAAATACAAGATCATAGAAAAATCAATCTTGCTTCAAGGTTTAACCTGCAGCTTTTGAATGACTTGATCACGCTCATGGATCTGGGTTTTCTGTTCCTGCTCAGATTGCAATATGCGAGCAACTTGATTCTGAAGCTGAACATTCTGTTCTTCAACATTTTGTTTTTCTATCAGTGTTAAATTTTCTGCCTACAAATGGAAACGTTCAGTAGATCCTTACCAGTGACCTCATACTCGATTAACATTCTAGCATTAACCATAGTAATCAAGAACTTGTACAAATGAACACAAGTAGATCTACTCAAATGCATGCATGTAAATGCCATCAGGCATGAACAAGTCTAAAATGCATGGCAGGGTGTGAATTTTTTAAGCTTCTATAAATTACTTTAGGCTACTAATGTTGGTCCCAAGTTTGAAAGGAAAAAGGTTGATTGTGCGGCACATTAGGACTTGACAGTAATCGTAAAACCCTATGAACATCATGATAGTAGAATTGCTTTAGGTTAGTACAGTATAGCCTAAAAAAGATTAATCCTGGAAAAATAATATTTAGAAGAAGAAAAAACTCAATATTCATGAAACATTTTGTCTATCAAAATGAATATGAATAAAGCTTAATTTATTAGTTTTCAAAACTATTAACCTTCATATGATTCCATAATTATTATGTGAAAATTACAGTCTCATCTCTTAATATGGAATTTTTAGATCCCACCCCATATAGGTTTTATAGTCCTATCAAATCCATAACCAACCAAACATGGATTTTGTTGGCTGTTAACCAAATCCTATGGCAAAGAAAATAAAGCTTCCATACCGAAGGAGGGCCATTGCATAGAAATGCTGAATTTGTAACGTTAACTCCCAGTATAATGCTAACAACAAAAACCATGGTTTAAGGTACAGATCTAACATCAACTTAGAGGTCATAAAATGCTTTAAACAAAACTTCCATACTTCAGTGTGCTTGGTGGGTATACATATTTTCAAACTTCAGGTGGATCAAAAGTCAACTGTGACTGTGTGGAATTTAACCCAATTTGAACTTCGGACCACCATTGGTTTTGGAGATCAATCCTTTAAAATGGAGATATAAACATTCATAGAGAAAAGCCAGAATAGGACCTTTAAATCTGCTTGAAGTGTAAAAGAAGCTTTCTGAGCTTTTTGAACTTCATTAAACAACTGACTGCATTGATCATTAGCATCTTTAAGAGCAAGCTTAAGCCCCATCACTTCATTCCTAAGATCAAGGATTTCTTTTTCTTTCTCATAAAGTTCCTTTCGTGAATCATTTGCCTAGAAAATAAAATAACAATTTCATCATATAGCTTATCAACCCTATAATTATTGAGCAAGAAAATTATGGAAATTGTTAAATTATTATATAATGTTCTTACCACATCTTTCCATTTCTTAATTGTATCACGATTACCAAAGCTCAATTCTGCATTTCTAGCTCTAGCAGAAAAGTTAAGTGTAGTCAATGTTTCAGAAAGATTTGAAGCATTTGAGCAAACATGGGCAATCAACAAGGTCTTTGAGCTACCACCTGCCACAGTTAAAAGGCATAAACCGTCTAGTATTACATTGAAGAATTTAGCAAACAGAATTGGTTAAATTAAAGTGCAAATGCAATGTACTCTAATTCATCATACTCATTGTCACAAAATACTCATGATAATAAAGTAGTTGTCATCAATGAAACCTGCTATTAAATAAATTAAGAACGATCATCTTTTTATGGAGTCATAACAGCAGGAAATATTTGAATAGGATAGGACACCTCGACCAAGAAGTGAAACATCCAATAGGATTAATCCTAACTCAAAGAAGACAGAACACAATGGTACTGCCTTCAACAGGCTTAATCAAAGTATAATATAAAATAATAATTAAAAAAAAGGATAAAAAATGCCCACTTTTCAGTAGATCCTCCCCTGCCATAGAAAAATTCTCAAGATAATACAAAAAAAAAAAACAAAGAGTCACAAATAAATGTTGAGGCATCATAATATGAATGGTGAATGCTTTCTCAAGGAAATAGAAGCCGTCCTGAGTCCATAAGTTGTTCAGTGGCCATCCCGTTAACCAAATGGTAAGCATAGATTGCTGACTAAAGTTGTTTGTTATTCGTCAAAACTCAAAAGACCAGCAATAAGGATATAAATGGAATATTGTCAACCTACTGAAATCCAAATGTTCTATTATATCATTGTCATATCATCAATCAAAATTGTAGATATATCAGCACCATAATCAATCAGAACTAAAAACAAAAAAAAGAGAGAGAAGGTAGAGAAACATTGACTTCTCAAGCATAGGAATGATTTTATTGCAATTTCTGCAAGTGACTTATTCATAATTTGTATTATGCATATCTTATTGGACTGAGACCCCTACCACCCATGCTATGATGCCTAGAAACAGAAGTGAACCTAGCCATGCTCTTCAACCTAAATCACTTTGCCAATGAGCTATGAGTGAAAATTGAGTCTATCCCACAGGACCCAAACAATTAACCCATTATAAGGCCTGTTAAGCAGGGTTTCATAGACCTAAAACCCATTCAACAAAAATAAAAAAAATTTAAAAAAAAAATGCATATTTGTTAATCAGTGGAAGACAATTCCACACAGAAACTACTAGGCTTCAAGCAACATTATGTGTTCCTAAGTCATTAAACAAACTGCACAAAAACCATAGGGATCAAAATTGCAATATATATTTTAATGGCATGAAACACCATGTAAAAATTTGATGAAATAGGAGTTACCCAGGGAATCAGAAAGAATTTGAGTCATCCTTGAATTTTCAAATGGTATAGACTCTTTCTTTGTAGTCAATGAATTCAAAACATCACCCAACCTAATCAGTATACAAAGGAAAAAAATATTTGAGAATAAAAAAATATCATGAATCAGCATTCTTCAAAATTCTAACTAACAACAAAACGTAAGAGCAACATGCATTTCAAACTTACGCAGAAAGTGACTTTGAAACATGCAAAAAGTTAGTTAAATGATCTCCTGTAGCATCTTTCAGCATAAAGCATTCACTTCCAGGTAAATCAACAAGAGAGAGTTTGCTGTAAAGAGTTTCTCCAGTGACCCAATTGGAATAATGAATATGAATGGTAACAATCCTGGGAAAAAGATACAATGCATGTCTCAGATACAAACATGACAATTATATGCAGGCAAGTTTCGTGATTGACCATTTGATTGCAATTTAAATGACTACCCAACAAATGCAAAGAAGTATCGACGATCGAACAATTAAGAGAACTAGAAAGTTGACAAATTTTGTTTGAAATGAAATGCTACTGTGAGATTAACCACAAAAAATATTTTCTCCAACCAAACTACAACATATAAGATCAGCATTTTCTTAGTTTAACAGCTAATCTAATTGATTTTCATGAATGAAACTGGGATCACTCTCAGCAGTGTTTACCATATTTACTGAATCAGTTGGAAGTCTGATGCCAGCAACTACGCCATACAAGCTACAATCTCGAAGTTCAATATGTCCAGATAGAACATAGTGCAAATAAGAGAATCTTTGATATAATGAATGTTAATTCTTTAACAGATCGTCAACAAGTTTTTGTCGGAACTATTTGAGGTTGGCTCAATGGCAATTAAAATGACAATGCCACATAAAATTGCAGGTGTAGCTAGAAGAAGAGGACAATCCTTATGGGCTCAACTCATCTATAACCTCCATCTTGAACGAGATATGTTCCATTATGAACAAAAAACAGAATTGGTGTTACCATCCAGCTTCTCAACACTAAGAACTGAACCCTATGAAAAGATATCAAATTCTCTAACATTTCCATCCCCGCAAGGAAAGCTGCAAGTATTCAAGAAAGAGCTACCTCTAGCTGTCTGCTAGATGCTGTCATATCGACATTGTAAAGCATTTCTGAGAGCAGTGTTGCCTTCGGTGGGTGGTCTACCATGTGAGGGATCAGTAAAACTTGAGTCTTTGGTATAAATTGCAACAATCAAACCTCTTGATATGGCCAATGGAGAGAAAAAGACAAGTTAATTACAAGACAGGAGTGGCGTGTGTAGTTTTACTCAAGAAAGCAACAGGATAGGGTTGGCATGCAGCAACCTCAGACTATATACTATCGACACACTTAAATATAATTTTTTAAGGTTGTGTCAGATTTTGCAGATGAATTTATGCTGATATGGACAAATATGAACCAAATTCAACAATAAACCCAGCAACAATGCCAACCAGGAAACAGTTCTTGCAGAGTATAGACAAATATCAACCAGTTCCAAAACAAATCCAACTAAAACATGCTGCTCATTTCTTCACAGATTCACAATCAATCCAGCCTATTTTTAGTGCATATAAAATTGCTCAACTGTGGATCTGCGACAACTATCTTAAAGAATCCTCATCCAAGACAGTGTTTATACATACAAATGTGACATGATGGCTTTTGAAGAATCTGTCCCTCGATTCTGCAGTGCAACTTTAAGTACTTTAGTAAATTCCAAAGGGTTGTCTACTTTCTCCTGCACTAGTTCCAAGGGTGAATCTTGGTTGCTGAACTGATTGCTTGATGAGGTGCTTAAAGATTTTACCAGCAAATCTTGAACCTAGCACAATATAAAAAGTGAAAACAACAAGATAAATTAATCTCATTTGAGAAATACATGCATGCAGATTCTAGGAACTGGAAACAATACTGTGCTTCCTTAGAAGGCTATATACAAGGAATGAGAGATATGGGCATAAAAATAAGGGGAGAAAGAGAAAGAACTTCCTTTTATGTTATCACCTCAATAAAAAAAGGCAGAAAAAATAAAAAACCCTAAAATACACTCAACTTCTATTGTACAGACATTGCACTCACCCATCTCCATCCCTATCCTAAACATGGCCAAATGCATGAATTGTTGTTGCTAACAATTTCTGCCTATCTTCCACTATCTCCCTAACCACCCTCCACCACTGACCTAAGGTTGTTGCTTGAATAGTGTCAAAACAGACAAAAATCATTCCCTGCACCCTCATGTTGTCAGATTTGCATGGCTCTTAATGTTATCGCTGGCAGAGGCCACATATTCTGACTCGAGAGTCAAATGGCAAAGATGAGGATGCAAAGACACAAAAGGATGATGCCGAGACAGATGGCTGCATTGAGCAAGGGCATAAGGATCATATGAACTAGAGGGAGTTTTCCATCCAAGTTGGGTTGTTTCTTTTTGAGAGAAAAATATCCCTTAACTTTGTAGTTCTCACTTATCATCCTACGAAATAGTAAAGAATTGGCTTCCCTCTTTAGCTTCCCTCCTTGTTTCACGCGAGTTTAGTCTCACATGATGTGTTACGGGTTAATAAAGAAGATGCTTAGATGAATGAGCTACTATTGAGGGTTTAAACATTTTGCTATAATGGTTAGGCATGACAAATTCATAGGTTAATTTTCTTATTCAAGTATGTTGTGACAATTGATATTAAAACAAAGTTAATTCAACACATGTTGAGGTGTTGGAAAAGGTTTCCTTATGGTGTAGTGACCATTGGACCTTGCATGTTGATTAAGGATGATTCTCGAATCTCAACTATGAGTTAGAATTTTAAGTATTGTCAAGAATCTAAAGCTATTAAGTGAGGATATCATGAAACACCTCGATTTAGTCCAAAGAGAAAGTTGTGGGCTAATAAAGAAGCTTTATAAGCTTAGATGAGTTAGCAGCTATTACCTTGCATTTATGTATTTTGGGTCATTAGTTGGGTTTGACAAGTTAATGGGTGAATCCTCTCATCTATGTAGGTTGTGACACCTTGTTTTCTCCCATTCTCTCAAAGGAAACACATCTTAAGAGAAAACTAGAAAGCAAATGAAAAGATTATAAACTGGAAGTCTGGTACAACCTGTTCATTATGAAGCTCAAAGACAGTAACATAGAAAGTATACTGAGATGTTGAAGTAGTATCTGAATTAGACAGATCAAAAAGCTCCTCAAAGCTGCGAAGGTATAAACCACGCTCATGACTAGATCCTTCCTGAAAACAGGATCTGAATTAGAGAGCTAAGACAAACAATTTATTCAACATAAAGAATATCCTTTCAAAGTAAAAAGTCAATGATATCCTGCAATTACTATGGATACCTAGAATTTGAAAGTAAAGGACATAAAGGTAGCAAGAAAAATTAACACAAACCTGCTAAATAACAATTTTAAGCCCCATAAGGTAATGAAATATTGAATATTTGATATTAAGAGTAATAAAAAGAAAGAATATAAAATTTATGAAATGCCTCAATGGTTGGGTGATCATCAAGCATCCAATCCAAAATGTGTTGAGAACATCATTTTTACAATGCGTTCAAGTTTCCTTATGCAAGCACCATTTCCTTCAGTTAATTACTTTGATTATCATCAACCTAAAAAGATGCACGAACTAATTGTCACACCCACAATTAACAAGACATACAATTAAACCTCCATAGTGAAGGCATTGTGATGATGGTTGGGAAGACTTGCAATTTTCCTATTTCTCCAAGACGAAAGTAAGGTTTCAGCTATGCATAATAGACTGACCATGCCATCCATTCTCAACATCAAATGAAGAATTTATAGTCGAGATTTATGAATCAATTGTTTGTTTCTTTGAGAATGCATATATTAATTGTTTGTTTCTTCTAAGAGTCATAACTTCTCCAAAGAATAATTCAATGGATCCTCCAGTACATGCAATATGTATCAGTCCATAGAATGGTCAGTTTGCAAAACTATAGCAGGGCAAGAATCTGGGGAAGTAGAGAAACCAATGATATAAAATGCACATAAAATCAGGACACGCTGGTGTGCTGGTTCCATTTCCACATAGCATGATTCACAATGTTGTTTCAGCTGTTGCTGACCAGCACAAATCAAAACATCTACAACTATATGTCAAAAATCTTTAGCATAATTTAGCAAGGAACATGGTTAACCCACCTAGCCTAACTTATTTTTGGCTTGAGACAACTAATGTTGATCAACATGGCAATACTTGATTGCTGAATCATAGCTTAACTTAAATTTTTTATTTTAGAAAACTTAA
Organism: Zingiber zerumbet; assembly: GCA_037833815.1. Classification (NCBI taxonomy): domain Eukaryota; kingdom Viridiplantae; phylum Streptophyta; class Magnoliopsida; order Zingiberales; family Zingiberaceae; genus Zingiber; species Zingiber zerumbet. Next base: position 14,902,568 of record JBBMJZ010000036.1, read on the forward strand.
CTAGGGCACTATGGAACTTGAGAAGAAAAACTGAATGGAAACTCCAGCTTTAAGTGATTAAAAACTTAGTAAATAATGATTGAATATAAGTATAGAAGGACTTGCAAAGAATGTATAAAAAAAAATCATAGTTGATTAAGAAGCAATTTACTAACACATATACAAGAAGTCCAAATGGATATCCACAAATGGTGGTTGGTGTCATAACAAATTCAATGCATACAACTACCGAAACTTCGAAGTGTATTAGTAGGAAACTAAAAGAGAGAAGAAATAAGATCAGGAGGATCCAATGAAAGGAGGAAACCATTGTGTGCGTCTTCCCAGAGCCGCTTTGGCCATATGCAAATATAGATACATTATATCCATCCAAAGCCGACTGTACAAATGGTTGAACATCGCAAAAGAATTCCCCTATAAATATGCATATAACAAGATAGTGATGAGAAGTCAGGTAAATGTCGTTCACATACATGGTAAAACAAGATGAACAAAGAATCAAAATTAGCATCTGAGAAGAAAAAAAGCAAGTGAAACCACAGTTCCTACAACCTGTTGTTCATGCAGGTTCAAAAATGTGAACAATTAGAAGTTGGAGCCTGGTAAATGTATAGAATAGCAACATCATTTTACCTTGCCCAACATGAGGGCCATATACTCGATCAAATTCATAATCCTTCTTAGGATTGGCAAGAGAATCATCACTGATGTTTACTCGAACTATGAATTCATCTGGAAGCTCAATTATAGAAGGGCCTTCATCTTCGAAAGGTGGCCTTATACGACAGTATACTTTAATGCTTCCTGAAATAACAAAAACCTCAAAACATAAGAGGACTGCAACAAAAGATTGCCAAATCTAAAAACAACGAGCATACATTCCGTGGAAGTGATATCATGGATATTTTATATACCTTTGGCCATCAACAAATCATTGAAAACTTTTTTCTTCTCATTGATTAGAGGAATTATTCTAGCCTCACTTTCAAGAGCAGCTTGATCTGAAATAGAATACAAATTTCAAACAATGGGTCAAGTTAGCTGGATATGACATTTATTTCAAAATCATGCCAAGTGGAGTATTAAGAAATAGCCACATATTGTAACAAAGAAGCTATTTAGAAAGCAATATATAACACAGCTAATGATATGAGAATCCAACGGAAGTATCTAGATAATTAATAAAATTGACAACAGAATTATAATATTCAACAGAGGAAGGGCATAACAGGATATTACGGCAATAAAAGATTATTTGTTTAAAATACTTCTTCTACATTTTATTTGTTATATTGAGGCAAAAATAATAAGTTAACAGATGTAAATAAAATGAAATTGATTAAACAAGATATAAATAACTCAAAGGTAGAGAAATGAAATGATAGCTCATTGTCAAAAACAAAAGTGAAAAGTCACAGAATAGCATCAACCAACCACCTATTCTACATTAACTAAGCATACTGTTAAATTTTTTTACATATGTAACTATCAGACTCAAGGATTCACTTTAACTGTTAACTATCAGGTTGTATAGTAATAGTTAGGAAAATGCTTAAACAAGATCCCTCCCTCCCCTGTGATAAAAAAAGTCCAAACAAGACCATCAATTTTAAAATTCCCTATAAGGCCTCAATAGAACAGAATGGCCAAAATGCTCCTGGAACAGTGTTTTAAACAAAGTATTGCTGCAGACAATTATGAACAAAAATGTTTTCGAGAGATAAAATCCAATTTGTTTTTTATGGAACCTTGATAATGAGTTTCTACAGAGAGTACCTTGCTTCCATGTTCTTTGAACAAAAGGAATCTTACTGACTTTCTCCTAGTTTCTTCTTCATGCCATTCCTAGGGCATGCTTGCAAAATGCACTAGCATGTAGCATTCTCCAAAGAGGCGCACATGGGATTATTCAACTGAGATAATAACCTACTCTATGATGAGGTTTTTAAAAACAAACATCATTATCCCATATAGAGGAGCATGTATAGTAAACAACCATTCTAATCAAGAAATCAATTTATGGTTACAAGACCCTGCAAGAGAGGTAAACAATCAAACATACCATGAAAGAAAAAATGGCAAAAGGAAAAATAGATAACCTTGAACATGTAAGAAAACATCAGGTTTACATGGCCTACCTAATTTTCTAGCCCTGTCTGCAAGTACACCAAGGTAACGCGTAACTCGATCGAGTTTGGCATGAGAATATTCTTTAAGATCGGTGGCTTCCTGCTTCAGTTCCAAGTAGCAATCTCTTGTGTGCTAAGAAGCCAAATCGATAGCAATTATTAGCGGTGCACTGGATATGGTACAAAAAATGCATTAAATTAGGCAAAAAAATCAAACCAACATTCCTTCATCAAACAGGAGTAAATGATGGACTTTTTTAGAAGTATCTGCACAGATTAATCCCAAAATGAAGAGTCAACTCAAAGAGTTCCTCAGGTCGTTTTAACTACCAATTTGATGTGTCATGTGTTCAAATTCTTAGCAAATCGTCTCCAAACTTAACCATTTTCCTTTCTCGTCCCCAATACCAATAAGTTATCCATACAGTTTTCAAGATTTCGAGCAACAAACCAAGCTCACAATCGAGTTTGCAACAAATGCTCAATCTTGTGGCTGCAGTTTATATATCATATGGCATAAAAATGATATCTTTACTGCAGGGAGGACGTGCGAGACCAACACCTCGGGAACAAAATAGGAAGGTAAAGTAAGGTAAGGTAACACCTAATAAAACAGGGGCGGAGAACCAAAATCAAACCTTGACCTGTTTCTCCAACTTCTGGAGCCGGACGGCGATCGGCTTCTTCGAGGAGTCCGGCCGGGGAGTCAGGGACGACTGCGAAACAGACAGCCGTCGGACCAATGGTGGGGAGAGCTGGTCCTCTGCCGACCTTTTCGGCTCGAACCCCGGCAAATCCCACGTCCACCGGTTCTTCGGCTCCGCCATTGCCGCCGCACTTCTTCCCTCGAATAAAAGCCAACCCGAACCCTAGATCGAAGCAGCGAAGACAAAGAGCAGAGAGAGAGAAGAGTGAGCTAGGAAGGAGAGGAGAAGCGGGGAAGTAAAAGAGGCCTATCTACATGTTCATCGCGGAAGCCATGAGATGATGAGGCGAGGAGCTGCGGCGGCCATTGCTTTTTTTATTGGCTCAGAAACGGGATCGAGTTAGGTCCGCGTCGAACTGGGTTTGGATTGAATCCCAATTACTCATTGTTGGGAGGAGGTGAGGAGAGGGAGCAAAGGGTCAACGAGGGGGAAAAAAATTTAAAATCATGTTTAGGAGTAAGTGAGCCATCGAAAGGGAAGAAATGGTAAATTTTAACCTTCTTCATCCATTAAATAAAAAAAAAATCTTACACGATGGGTAAGGAACAGTATGGAGAATTAAAAAAATTATATTCTAATTTTATCTACGTTTTATTATATTAATTTTAAAAATTATTATTTTACGTATTTTTTACGGCGTGATAAAAAAATACTCGCATCACCCGATTCATATTATCCAACACTCACACTTCGTCAATGTCGACACCGACTTTGACGTCGACTTCAACATTGATGCTGACTTCGACGTCGACGTCGATTTCAACGCTAACTTTGATACCAATGTCAACTTCGACGTCAACACTGACATTGACTTCGACGGCGATGCTAACATCGACACACTTCAATGTCGACGCCGACACCGGCTTTGACGTCGACGCCGATACCGATGTCGACTTTAACAAATGAGCTATAATTACTTGAATACGTAAGTTTTTAATAAAAGTAAGGATAATTTTGTAACTTTATATATTTAACTTTCGTTACCTTACTCTCCTCCCAAATAAGTAACAATGTTATGTTAATAAACCTTTCCTCCTTTCCTCCCTCCCAAATAAGGAGAATATAAATATTTTATTTTCTTTCCCTTTTCCTTCATTCCTCTCTCTTCCCCTTCCGTTAATGAATCTTCGCTCGCCCCATTCAAACGGGTTAGTTGTTGTAACGTTGTCGTAACTTTTTATTATATATTTGTGTTTAATTATCTTAGATTTATGTTAAAAGATTTCTCTACCTGTATAGGTTTTCTAAAAAGGAAATATTTAATAAAATCTTATTTTTATTTAGTTAGGATCATGCATGCTATTTTTTCCAAGTGTTCTATTAAATCTTGCATATTAACCATGGATCCACTAACATGGAAAAATATTTTGAAATATTAAAATTTATTAATTGTCAAATAAAGAAATAAAAAACTAAAAGAATGATGTTATTACGATTATTTAGAATCTATAATATGATTTTTTTAATTGTATAATATATTTTTAAAAATAATGATGTCATTATATTTTTAATCAAACTTTTATATAAATAAATAAATTATAAAGATATTAAATATAAATGATAAATTTTATATATTTTTTAGAACTATCAAATTTGGATTGCGAAATCTAAATAGAGCTACAAATCTAGATGTTAAGAATTCCAAAGATACCTCTAGTATCTAGCATGAAAAGTATGGTACTATGGTTGACCATTAAAAATCAAATCGATTGAAATTAGCAAATCAAAACCCAACTAACCAAACTTTTTTAGGCAAATCCAACCGACATAACTTTACTATTAAAATCAAACAAAAAATTAAATTGATATAAAATCGATTATTTAGTAACCATTAATCAAACTTTTATTATTAATTAATTGATAACATCATCAATCAATCGATTGATAATGTATATGTAGAACTTTTAGTCCTGCATTTATTATCATATATATGCTGATAATGAATGTTCAGTATATATATAGATTTATAGTTCCGCATCTATTATTATTTATGAGCTGATAATAGATGTGCACTATTTAATAGGTTGGTCCCCAGAGGATTAGGGTATCTTTGAGACGTCTCTTTGTTCCCCATTAATGAAGAGGATTCAGAGCCGTCAACTCTAACTCCTCCGGAAGACCAGCCTTCTTCTCCTTCTTCTTCTTCCGCATGATTATTGGATCGACGAACTCTACACAAAGAACAATGACAATTCCGCTGCGTTCAGGTTCTTTGTAATTACAGTATTTACTTTCTTATGTCATGTTCTCGATGAAACAAAGATCCATGCTCATGTGTTATTATTTTTTCTATTCGAATTCTTAGTTTGATTGTCTAGAATTCATACAGCTTAGGTTTTACGAGAACCATCAATTGGTATCAGAGCCAAGAGGTTTCTGTTTCGTCGTTTTCTTGGCAATAAAGTTTAGGTTTTTCGTCGATTTATTATTTGTATACAAGATTAAGTCTTTTCTAGTTAATACAAATTTTTTAATAGTCGAAAATCATATGAGAGAAAACTATGATAGACTTTTTTTTTTTTAAGTTTTTTGTATTTCTGTGAAGAATACGAAGAATGAAGAAAACTATCACTGTTTAACTTAATTTTAGATAAAATTATGATGGTTTAATCGATTATTTTGGTCGAATAATTAATTGCCAAGTCTAAACTTTTGAACAGAAATAATTAAAAATTTTAATCGATAATCTTAAACTCGTGACTACTTCGATTAGAATTGATTTTTAATCGATTAAGATTATTATTTTTTTAAAGGTTCTTTCCTACTATTTTCAAACATTGATATAAAAAAAAGTTTTTTTTATTAAGTTTTTCTTCTGTTACGTGAAACAGTAAAAAAATTATTATTGTTTCAAGGAAACAGTGGAAGAAGAAAAAAGACGTTGAGTTTTTTTTAAGTTATTAAAAAAAACAAATGCATTAATTTTTTTTTCATTCATGGATAACTAACCAATTATAATTATAGAACTCAAATGAAATTTTAATGAGTTCTATATATAATTATATAGTCACATATAATAGACTTTCAAATCAATTGAATCATACCAATCGAATATCATAAGGTATCAATCGATTAATAAGTCTAATTTTATGTTGTTAAGACTGATTAAGTAATTTCTGTTTGAATTAAGTTCCTAGAATTTTCTTGAGTCTATCTACATAACGTGCTACTAAGTTGAACTAATGTGTCGGCCCAAAGGAAGACACCTTAGGTA
>JBBMJZ010000036.1:14908717-14923660 GCA_037833815.1 Zingiber zerumbet
ATTTCCTAAGGCATCCTGGAATGGACACACATATAGAATGAACACACATATTTTATTAGTTTCAGAGACGACTATTCCAGATTTAGTTATTTGTACCTTATTCATGAGAAATAACTCTAGATATGTTCAAAATTTTTAAAGCCGAAGTTGAACTTCAACTAGGTAAGAAATTTAAAGCTGTCCGATCTGACCGTGGATGTGAATATTAAGGTCGATATGATGGATCAGGTGAACAACGTTCATGACCTTTTGTCAATTACCTTGCTGAGTGTGGAATTGTGCTTCAGTATACCATGTATGGTACACCTAATTAGAATGATGTAGTTGAATATCACAATCGAACCCTAAAAGACATGGTAAGAACTATGATGGCTACCAGAGTCCATGTGGGGGTGAAACACTCAAGACTGCAGTTTACCTACTCAATAGAGTACCTAGTAAGATAGTAACTAAAATCTCATTCGAGATGTGGATGGGTAAGAAGCTTAGCATTAGGCACTTACACGTCTGAGGCTGTCCAGCTGAAGTTAGGCCTTAGAAGCCTAATGAAAGGAAACTAGACTCAAGAACGGTTAGCTATAATTTTGTAGGATACTCTGAAAAGTCAATAGGGTATAAATTTTATAATCTCTCTAATAGATCCTTCTTTGAAATGAGAATTATCAAGTTCATTGAGGACAGTGGGAGTAATAAAATCAGGGAAGTATCTTTTGAGGAAAGCATTGACGATCCTCCTGTGATTACTACTAGTGCGATCAGTAGCGGTATGGTTACCATACCGCACATTATGGGCATCACACATCTAGTGAGTGTAGTGAACTAAGATATTCCCATGACATCTCCAATGTAATTGGATGAACCTTCCACTGAAATTGAAGTATTGCCTCATATTGATGAGCAAGTACCTCAACCACCTCAAACACAAGTGTCTTTAAGGCAATCCACAAGGGAACGGAGAACCACGAATTCTCGTGATTATATTTATCTCCAAGAGTATGATTTTGACATAGGGTGACAGAGTGATCCTACATCTTTACAAGAAGTCAAACAATGATCTAACCCTGAAAGGTGGATTAATGCCATGCAAGAAGAGTTGAAGTGTATGACGGACAATGACGTTTGGGAACTTATCGAATTTCCTGAAGGAAAAAAGGTCGTTGGTTGTAAATGGATATTTAAAACCAAGCAGGATTCAAGGGGCAATGTTGAAAAGTATAAAGCTCATCTTGTTGCCAAGGGATTCACTCAGAAAGAAGACATTGATTACAAAGAGACTTTCTTACTTGTGTCGACGAAAGACTCCCTTAGGGCAATCATGACACTTGTAGCTCATTATGATTTGGAGCTACATCAAATGAACGTAAAGACTACATTCCTCAATGGAGATATAAAGGAGTCTATATATTTAGTGCAACCAGAGAATTTTGAGTCTAACGACTCAAAGCACCTAGTATGTAGATTAAAGAAGTCCATTTATGGTTTAAAACAGGCATCTCGTCAGTGCTACTGAAAATTTGATCAAGCGGTTACCTCATTTGGATTTAAGAGAACCCTGTTGATCAGTGCAGTGGGAGCTAGTTTGTTATACTTATTTTGTATGTGAACGATATATTGCTTGCAAGCAATAATAAGAGTATGCTGCATAAAACCAAGCTATTTCTATCTGGTAAATTTGAAATGAAAGATCTTGGTGAAGCATCCTTTGTTTTAAGCATACAGATCTATCATGATCATTCAAGAGGTATTCTTGGACTTTCACAACAGGTCTATATTCAAAAGGTGCTTATAAGGTATGATATATAGAATTGTACACCTGGTGACACACCCGTGTCAAGAGGTGATAAGTTCAGCTTGCAGCTGTGTCTACAGCTTAAACTTGAAATAAAGGAGATGGAGCAATTCTTATATGTGTCAGCAGTGGGAATTCTCATGTATGCACAAGTTTGTACTCGACCAGATATAGCATTTATAGTAGAATGTTAGGCAGATATATAGTAACCCAGGACCGTCACACTTGAAAACGTTAGAGATAGTGATGTGGTATTTACAAAGAACTAAAGGACATATACTCACGTATCGGAGAACAGATCACTTGGAGGTGATTGGATATTTAGACTCTGATTTTGCTAGATTCTTGGATAGAAGAAGGTCCACTTTGGGCTATATTTTCATGCTTACTGGAGGGGTTATATCTTGGAAGAGCGTCAAGCAGACGCTAGCAGCCACTTCTACTATTGAGGCAGAGTTAGTAACATGTTACGAAGCATCCAATCACGGGATTTGACTGTGGAACTTTATCACAACATTACAAATTGTTAATGGTATTGACAGATTACTGAGGATCTACTATGATAATAAAATCGCAGAACTTTATGCTAAAAATAATCGTAGTTCGTCGAAGTCTAAACATATCGACATCAAGTTTCTAGCGGTCAAAGAAAGAGTTCAAAGTTGTTAGATTATGGTAGAGCACATCAGAATAGCTTTCATGTTGGCTGATCCACTCACCAAAGGCTTGGTGCCTAAGGTGATTCATGCGCATGTTATGAATATGGGAGTCATTCTTTTGGAAGAAGAACTCATCTAGTGGGAGTCTATATTTATTTTATTTCTCTATATTTGATAATAAAGATAAATATTTTGTTTTGATTATTGTACGTACTTAAATTTCAAAACATTAATGAAAATTTATATATTTATTTGACACTCTAACTGTGATATCATTATTTACTACTGTTGTTTAGCATTTGATGTTTGTAAATATGATACAGATTCCTTTTGGAATCATATAGTTTGGATCATGATTTGCTATTACAGTTTAGCATAAAGTATTTTACAAATATGACTTGACCTCTTTTGAGATCATCTTAGGGTCAGTTCAAAATTGACATGTACTGATCATATTTAATGTAATTTTCACTCTATACATCTACATCTTGATCTATGCCATTAATGACATTAGTATTGTGATTGCTGTTGGGGCTTGTTATGATCATATACAGTAGCTATGACCTTTTTAGTCCTATACTAATGAAGTTAATGAATCAGATTATTTGTAGGGGTATCTTGTACCTAAAAAGTTTGATATCAACTAAAGTTTTACTTGTATTTCACATACAACTCACATATAGCTCAAGTGGGAGATTGTTGGATATAATTATCCCTATTAGGTGGACTTATTTATAAGTTGTATATGTGAATATGATCTAAACCCTTTAAAATAATTTAACTTATGTTTATTGGGTTCGGTTATTGGATGTAGACCATGTGTATAGAATCTTTAGTCTCGTATCTATTATCATCTATATGTTGATAATAGATGTTCAGTATATATATGGATTTATAGTCTCACATCTATTATTATCTATGGGCTAATAATATATGTGCGCTATATAATAGGTTGGTCCCCAAAGGATTATGGTATATCTTTGAGATGTCTCTTCGTTCCCTATTGATGAAGAGGATTCAACGTCGTCAACCCTAACTCCTCCAAAAGGCTAACCTTCTTCTTCTCTCGCAGGATTGTTGGATCGACGAGCTCTACACAAAGAACAATGATAATTCCGCTGCATTCAGGTTCTTTGTAAATACAATATTTACTTTCTTATGTCATGTTCTTAATGAAACGAAGATTCATGCTCATATCTTCTTGTTTTTCCTATTCGAATTCTTATTTTGATTATTTAGAATTCATTAGGTTTTACGAGAACCATCATAATCGACTTAATTGAATTCAAAATTTTAAAATTGAGACTAAATCGAATAAATCATAATAATAAAAAAATTTAAAAAAATAATCAAATTTTCAAATTAATGGAATTCAATATTTAATCGATATTTTATTCCCTCGTGAGAAAATACTTATTGCCTTACTAGATATAGAAATTTGACATTTACTTGATAATAACATTAGTAAATTTGTTAGAAATATATTGATTATGACACTCGATCGAGTTTAAATTATAAGGTAGTCAGAAATATATTTGTATTTATTAAATATTATATTATTTTTTCATTTTTTTACAAAATTTAATTGGATAAAACTCTTATATAATCATTGAAAATTATATTAGAGATTTTCAATACTATTATTTTCTTGCACAGTTAATTATTTTTTTATAAAATATTTTTGGAAAAACTAATTTTAGAAAAGAATGACATTGATAGAGCATTAAATGGAATAGAGCAATAATTAACTTAGAGATTCTTTTAGGTAAATAATCAGGTTATTTGGATGTTCATGTTAGTTTAACAGAATAAATTTCTGAGTAATTTCTCAAATCACGGTGACAAAACGTGAATATACTCGCCCCCAGCGTCTCCATCCCAGAGCCAATACGGATGAGGTAAATCACAACCGGCTAATAGACAGACTACTATCTTTTGGAATAGTGACTAACACATAAGAGACACATTTTATCTCGGCTTTATCGAAATTTGAACCACAGAACTCATAGTGACAGCATCTCAACAACCGAACTAGGGGTGCTCTGGTTATGACGTTGTTATCCATTAACTGAGGATCCAGCTTCGAGCTCCCATCTACGCATGCCTCTTATCAATTTTAAGTCTCTATTTTGGGCACGGTTGGCTGAGGTGCCGCATTCGAGTCCTCTTATCAACTCCTTATCCGTCGAATACGTGGTACTGAGGCTCCTTAAAAAATCCCTTCGGTGGTTTCTAGGATATGGAGCCATGAAGCAGTGGACCCAGTCACATTAAAAAGTTTACCCTGACAATTTCCTAAATCACGCCCCCACCAGAGATAGAGAGAAGTGAGCTAATTAACTGCTTCATCCACGTCTCTTCATATTGTTTTCTTCTTTCCGTCGACCAAAGAAATTTCGCCCTTTCTTTCCCCATCCTCTGATCGAGCCATTTGCTGATTAGGGACGCACCCGAAAGGGGTTGGAGAGATACTATGGCGGTCAACGGAGGAGAAGGGGAAGGGCCAGAGGCGCACCTGCTGCCTCCGTCTATGCGTCAGCCGTCGCGAACAGGCGACTTCTTGGGGAAGCACCGCTTATCGGCGGCCATCACTCGGCTCAGCCAAGAGATCCAGTTCCTCGAGGTTCCCCTCTATGTCTCTAGTTTTATGTCCTTCTGCCACTGATTTTAGATTTACTACTTTATCTCGTTTATTTCCAGATATGCATATTGAACTAAAAGCATGGTTCTGCTTAGTTCATGATTTCTCAAGCTGCATGAGATTCGCTAAAAGGAGTAAATTTAGTGTTTTGTCTTTTACTTGAACTGAAAAAGTCACCTCGACTTTAAACGTACGGCTATTATGCTATCTAAAATTATGTTCGTATCATTGACTTAGTAGCAATAACAACTATGTCAGATGGAGAAAAGAGGAATCCCGGAAATGAAAAACTATTTTTTCTATGGTCCGTGCAAAAGAATTAAGATACTATAGTACTTGGTAGAGTACTGTAGGTACTCCGTGTAAATATTCAGCTGTACTTGCTGACTACTTTCTGGTGTCCATTAATTCTTAAAGTAGTAATTGCCATCTGATAATTTATAAATATAAGTTATTCTAGTTTATCATGTTCTTTATTTAATCTACTGGATATTCTAGTTCATCACTCTCTTTATTCAGTTTATTTAAGCTTATAGAGTGCTTAAAAAAATTGAAAAGTGTTTCTCCTTTTTATCATCTTAAAGACGAAACATCTTAAAAATACAAAAAGAAGGCATATGTATGTATGCATAGATTCATACTTCATTTGCTTTATTGTGCTATGCGTCTTGTTAAAATGATGTTATGGTCAAATTACAATAACAGTTAAATGAATCCACTATAGAGATTTAACATTGGTTTACAATGAGATCCAAGCCAGAGGAAACTAAGATTTAGGAAGATGCAAAAAGGAGGTCACAGATATATCCAGCTGAAGTTGGTTGAACTGACTGAAGTGCTGTCCTCATGTTGGAGTTGCTGCAGAGTGTAGGCAGTTCTTTGATCCAAGAGTCTAATCCCTTCCTAAATTAACACAGGTGAGTATTTGTACGGCCGTTGCCCCAATGTGTTCTCCATAAATTCATTCATGAAACTCAGATATATTATTAGAACTGACTGTGTCTACAATGATTTCTTGATCATTCTAGTAGGACACCTTTGGTCTTTTTCAAAACTTGGATATACCATCAGCCTTCCCATTATCACATCAAACAATGAGCTCTACTGTGAAATAATTAAATTTCTCTATCCTATTCTTCAGTTTCTCAAAATTAATATGCAATGACCCTGATCTGCTTGGCTTTAAGTTCTCCATTGACTTGCAGAGCTTATGCAAGTTTGGGATAGTATGGCATCCACTTCTATCCTGCATACAAGCTAATATCAATCCCTAGCTTGCTAAAGTCTAAGTTAAGTCGAGTTAATAGGTTAGTTAAATCAGTTTTGCCAAATAGACAAACAAGAAGGTTGTCTGCTTGACCTCAGGTTATGCATTGTACCTCTTTTTAGTTCTGCACTTTTCTGACTCATATCTGTTGACTCTAATGACTCCTCTATTAGATTAACTGATGCAGACTGCAACATCTCCTATCACACTATATTAACATAGTAACACACTTTAGATTCTTTGAGATCAGCTTGAATTATATTTGTCCACATTGTGGTAGGAAAATTAATAATCAGATAGAACATAGACACAACTAATGAGAATTCAGCTTACATTTTAGCACTTTTCTGTTGTTTGCTCACTTTTTGTCTTTATCCAGCATGACTTCAAGGGTCTCTGGAAGCTTCTCCTATTAGGAATGAAATAATTATGGCAGTCTCAATGCTTACGATATGATGGGAGTCATCAACATGCTTATCCATTCTTACAAATGCATAAATGAATTTTGACAAAGATTAATCCTTCCCTCTTCTTGAATTCATTGAACTATCAGCATCATTGGTTATTTATTCGTTCATTATGAAATAGACCTTAAATCATTGGTGAGCTCCTCAAAACATCTGAGTAATCTCTTCTATAGAAAGTTGAGAGAACCATTTGAGTATCACTTCACTCAAATTTATTGGAATATTCGACACATTAAAACATTATCTTATACTAGGATATATGGGCCCAAAGCCAAATTGTATACTATGTCAAATCTTATTTGTAACTGTAAGAGTCTATTTGCATCTTTTTAATATTCATTGGGTGTTGATGGCCATCAACACTAAAATGGCCTTGGCAATCATAAGGTTTTTGGTTTTGGGGAATATATTCTTCAACACATTATACCCTTCACCTCTCTTATGAGAATTCAGCTTGGACATTTTGGCACTTTTGCTGTTGTTGCACACTTTTTTTTTCGTTATCCAGCATCTCATTGAAGGACTTTTGAAGGTTCTCATATTAGAAATGCAATAATTGTGACAACCTCAATGCCAATAAGATACAATGGGATTCATCAACGTATCTATCCATTCTTACAAATGGGTTAATAAATTTTGGCAAAGGTTAATCTTTCCCTTTCCTTCAAGTCATCAAGTTGTCTCCATAATCATGTAGTCTTACATTCCCTACATAATAGCCCTTAAATCATTGGTGAGCTCCTTAAAATAGATGATCTCTTCTGTCAAAAGTTGAGAGAACCATTTGAGTATTACTTCACTCAAAGTTATATTGGAATTTCAATGCATTATAGCATTCGAGATCTTATACTAGGATAAATGAGCCCAAAGCCAACTTATATACTATGTTGAGTCTTATCTGTCATCATAAGAGTCTATTTGCGGCATTTTAATATTCATTGGGATGGGTGCATCTGGGATGTCTAAGTTAGGGCATTTGCAATGCATGTTTCTTTGTTGTCTTTACTCATACCTTCCCCAGTTGTCCTCTTCTCAATTGTCTAGATACTTTTACCCTTCCCATTTAGCTTTCATTCTCTAGCTCATCTTTAGAATTTCTTCCCTCATTTCTCATGCTTGTTTATTTATATGTTCACTTTTAGCTTCTTGCCTTCGCCAAACCGTTTTAAAAGTAAGCATCAACATCGTGGACATCATTGTTCCATAATTCTTAGTTGTCATGTCAAGCCATTCCAAGCCACCTTGGATATAAAGATATGTTCATAGTTTGCCACCACTAACCTCTGCCAATACAAGAAGTTACCTTTGTAAGTACCCCGGGTTAGTTTTGATGTGGTCAACTGAGTTAAGTTAGGTCATGCGGTTTTGATGTCTTGTGTCTGAGTGTGCAGGAACTTAGGAACACAAAAGTTGGGCGGAAAACACAGCGAACGAGAACGATGGCACAAAAAGTGAGTCGATGGGCTCGGTGCATCTGACAGATGAGGAGCTACAGAAGAGTACACCGATGGACAAGAAGGACGTGCACGACACATCCTAGGGATGAGAAGACATGGAGGAAGACTACTCGAGAAGAAAGTCGGAGTTGGGTTCTAGTGAGCTCAACTCCGAATGACCAGAGCATCACCCAAGTGAGTGCGAGGAAAAGAATGGTCAATATTGCAATTGACCATTCGGATGAACAATGCTCGAGGCACCTTAAAGTGAATTGGAGGCACCTTGAGTACCAGCAGTACTTCTGCTAATTTCGGGACCCAAGGTGTCTCCGATTGACCTAAAGCGCCTCGGATGAACATTACCCGAGGCACCTCAGTTGTTTGGAGGCGCCCGGGATGAACAGTTACCAAGGCACCTCCGATCAACCGAGGCGCCTCCATTCAAGCAAAACCGTTGGCTGACCATTGCATAGAAAATAAATTTTATCCAGCTGGAGGCGTTTCCAACTGATCTGAGACACCTCTAATGCCACGTCAGTAAATGGTAATTTTTTTCAGAATGCTATAAATAGCACCCTGGAGTTAAGGTTCAAAACAACAATCATTGTAACAACTTTTTTAGTCATTTGTGAGCTTTCAAAGTCTATAAGAGGCTACTCTGCCTTCACGAAGGAGATCTTTTTTGGAGTTTTTTCAACTGCCTTGGATTAACATGCATCTAAGTTGTAACCAAGTAAATCCTTAGCCTTCTTACTCTTTGTGTTTATGTTATTGTTTTTATGTTAATTACTTGCTTTAATTAATATTGTATCCTTGCTAAGTTGGAAAGCAAGAGATTTGTCTAACTCATTTTTCAAGGCTATTCACCCCCTCTAGTCGGCCGCCAACGGTCCAACAACCTTATCATGGATGGTGAAATGTTGGCTTCCTATCTGCCACCCAAGGGAATACATTTTGAGTCATTCTAGTAGGGGAGTTAAGCCCCATGTCCCTATGTGTTTTTCTTTTTCGATTATGGTCTTTCTTTACTCCATTCTTGACCATATTTCCATGAATGATGACAAACTTATGGTAATATTACAACAGCAATCAACTATACCCATTCAAAAGGAAATTAAGATTATGTTACAAGAATAGGGTGTCACAGAAATTTGATATGAAGTCAGTTGAATTAGCCAAATTCCTTTCCAAACTTCTATAGTAGCTCTGAATAAATAATTAGAGCGGAACCTTGGTAGTTCTTTGATTCAAGAGTTTGGCCTCTTTCCCTATCCACAAGGGTGAATTGGAATCGGTTATGCTCTGTTTCTTTCAAGGTGTGGATCCAGAAGGGAAAGGAATCCCTACGGAAAACACATCTTATCTTTCAAACTAAGGAAGAGAAAAGGAAAGAGAAAAAAGATGAGAGAAATGAATCCCACGGAAAGCTTGCGAAAGGAAGAGGGAAAAAAAGAAAAAATGATGAAAAGGAAGAAAAAACAACAAAGGAAAAAAACGACGAAGGGATGCACCGGAGAGGATCGACCGGACGCTCTCGTTCTCTGCCGCTGATTCCCTGGGTATCTTTGTCCTTGTCGCCGCCCGCGTTCTCCCTGTACTGCCGCGCCTCCTGCACTTGGACTTCTACGGCCTCCTGGTCCTCTTGAGGTAGACCCACCGCTGGCCGCTATGGGGCTGGAGGAGGGAGGTTTGTGTGATTGGTTTGCCAAGTAGATGACTGTTGAATGCTTAATGATCTCATGCTTAGAATGGATGTTAATTAACAAATGTTGAAATAAAAAAGATGAGTTTCCCTATCCGGAGCATTCTATAGAAATTCCATATGCAGTATGCATAGCAAGAAAAGTCCGGACTGAGAGAGGAAAGGAATCTCCTCGGAAAAAAATCCTTCAAAGCGAAGGCAAAGAAAAGAAAGGAAAGAAGATGGAAGATAGGAGAATCCACGAAAAGAATGAAGGGAAGAAAAATGAGTGGTCGCACAATGCCACCACGGCACGAGGTCACGTTGTGCTGTCTGCGGCTAGCCGTGAGCTACGGCAGCCACTAGTGGCTCATAGGTGGCAACGCTGGGATGGTGGCGGGCTGGTGGAGATGTGACAGAGAGGAAGAGAAGGGCATTCCATCCTATTTGGGCAGTTGAAAAATAAACCAAAAAGTGGTCCGCTGATGGATTCGTAATCCATCTGTCCTTTATTTAATAAGGAGTAAAAGGAGTAAACAGTAGAAAAGATAAGTATGCTGGCACGGTCAGTCCTTATGCATCTTCACTACCTGTGTCCTGATTCGCAATGTTGTTATTGCTTTACTAAACCAAGTGAGTGTGCGTGCTAGTCCTAGGTATATGCACGGTGTCACCTGATATGCCTGTATTAAACAGAGAATAAATTTGGCCTTCATGGCAAGATTAGTCTACTAAATTTAACATGAATTTTCACCTTCCATTATAAGTTTGTGGTCATCTGAACAAACAAATATATACATATGAATCATTCTAGATCCATTTTGGATTTATGGAAAGTTTATGGAAACTAATTGGTAATGATTTGGAAAGTTTTTTTACTAAATTTACTGGAAAATCCTGCGCTTTGATCACATGATTAATTCACATATATGTGTGTAATATGTGCTTCTTGCTTTGCAAAAGGAGGCAATCAAGTGATTCTGGAAAAATACAAAAGAAAATAGAATCATGCACGTCATTCAAAATAAACTTAATACTTTCAATTTGTCTCTTAATCATCTTACTTAAGATGGTGTACCTTCCTCTCCTTGTGTTATTCAACTTGCAGTTTGCAGTCAATAATAAAAGTTGATTACCTTAAGGCTGGCTTGCTGCCACCATGTCACGGGATGATATTTTGCCATATTGGCTTTCCTTGTGAAACTATTCTTATCAATGGAGGAGGGGGTCCAATTGGTTTGACAATTTAGATTTCTGATAATAATGACTTTCCTGGAACCAGGGACCTGAAAGTGGCATTTCACAACAATATTGTTGTACTTCGTAGCTGTAGTCTGTAACACAGACCAGTCAAATATTAATTTTCTTATTGTCAAATATAGACTAGCCAAGGAATATTTTATTCTGTTTTAGAAGCATTCACCCTTAATATCACCTCCACTGACGTGCAAAAATAGACTTGACAATTAAAAGAATCCATTTCATGTGTTGACCAGATTGCTTCAAAAATTTCCATAATAGAATTGTGTAATTGACAAAAGAAACCCCTAAAATGACTCTTTATAGTTTTGGAACAGCTTACCAGGAGACTGCATATCATCAAACTAGGCTGTTGGAGTTTAAGTGTACAATGTAATATTCTGCGTATCTTCCTAAGTAATCAAAAGAACTAAATCTTAAAGTGATTATACCCGTGTGGATGCAGACGGAGCTAAATGAACTTCAGACGACGGAGACTTCTGCTGAAGCATGCAAAGAGTTAAATGCTGCTGTTTCTATATCCTGAGTTGTCATTTTCCTACCTTGTATTAACAACCCTTTAACTTGTTGAATCTGCAGAGTTTTCTCTAGCACAGAAGACAAATCCGATGCTCTTCTTCCTGTGTGAGTTTCAAACATGAACCGTCTTTTTTTCAGTATTTTTGACGATCCATTGCCCTTGCTTCCTTGTTACCAGTACACCAGGCCCTGAGAATCCTGCATGGCACCGATGGTTCCAACGAGTCCGTAGTTCTCAAAGTCGCAAGTGGTGGACAAATAAAGGCTCTTCTGATTCCTCTTAACACAGTGTTACCCTTGCTGATGACTCGTTGATGAGCAAAACCTACAGTCACCACAATATGAAGTGTTTCCAAACTGCAATTGGTTTTGTGTTGATAAATCATTTCACCCTCATCAAGCAGGAGCTGCATTTGTGATAATGCGCATGTTGTGGTGTGGGGAAAAAATATGGTCAATATCAAATTTTTGTTATGACAGTGATGTTAATTCAGAGACAATTGGTTCTTTGTGCAAACATCTACACAAATTCAGAATGTGATTATGTATCGATAATGCATCTTCTTGCTTTGGAATGCTATCAGAAAGTATGTTTAACTAGTAAAATTAGTTTCATTCTAATACTGATTAGATTCTCCAACTCTCAGATTAGCTATTTGCTTAGGTCTGCTTATGATCATATACAATTGCCAGGCTGACAAAAATCTGGCAGGTCAGTTTCCAAGCGTTCCTGACAAAAACTTCTGCTTACGCATTTAGGTATGGTTAATTATTATAATGGAATTCCTACCTTTTGTGGCTATGAGCAACGACTAGTACTAACGCTGAGTCAATATTCTTGCCTCATTGGCCTGTGTTGCTGATTGCTATTATAAGGCAGAGAAGGGTGAAAGTAAGAAGCTAGCTTCCTAAGACCATCTCTAATCTATCGTCAAAATATCAAATTTGGTGTCCAATTAGCACCAAAAGACTCCAATCCATATACTAAATTTCACACCAAATATGGTGTGGTGAATAGTGCAATATCATGTTTGGTGATGCACTATTCACATCACCATATTTGGTGGGGAGAAAGTTTTTATTTTTTAATTTTATTATATAATTAATAAAAGCAAATGAAATTAATTTGTAATTATTATTTTCTTTGTCTTTACTTATAGGATGTTTAAATGTAATTATTATTTATTATAAATTTAGATTAAGTGTATTTAATAGCATATTTAAATTTTATTATGTATAATTGTAAATATTTAATTTATTAAAATTATTATTTAAATTTATTTAATATATTTTAATTATAATTATATTTATAAATTATCACTAATTTCATAAAAATAATATAATAAAATATTAAAAAATTTTATATGCATAAATATGCCTGAGTGTGATTTTAAATAAAAAATAGTAAAATATTTTTATCCGTCTGATTTTATAATATTTTAAAAATATCTTTATGCTTGAGTAATTATATAATAAAATTATATATATATATAAATATTAGTTGGATACTAAATTTAAAAAATTTAAAATATCAAATATTAATGAAGTATTAATTTTAAATATAATAATTGTCATATAACAAAATTAATAAGAATAATAGAATATTCTAAAGAATTTTCCTTTTTGGTGTGATATGGTGTGGATGGGTTGAAGCTGAAATGGTGTTTGATGCTGAAATTGCACCATTTTAATATGAAAATTATACCAAATTTGATGTTATGGGTTGGAGATGATCTAACACTTCGATTTTGAAGTTCTTTACCAAAGACTAAATTAGAAGTCCCGTCTTTTCATTAATTAAGTTCATAGTGTTAAATTATATATTTATTTGTTTATAGTTTTTAGGATAATTTAGACTTTTTCTTTTTTATAGAGTTTAGGGTTTCTTAACTTAACTATATAAGACCCTATATTCTGTATCAATTTAAGATCTAATAATATGATTAGTTTTTTCCTTCTCTTAATTTCTATATGGTATCGGAGCGATTCTCCTTCTCTGACCTAATTTTTTCTACCGCCCTTTATTATTGCTTCCTGTTGCCGCTGTTGTCTCCTACTGCTACTATTGATTTCAGCGCTAACATCTATTTTCTGTCCTACTGCTGTTGATTTCGGCGTCGACGCTATTTTCTACCAATTTTGGCACCGACATTCTCTGCTATCAATTTCGGCGCTGATGCTCTTTTCTACCGATTTCGGTGTTGAAGCCCTATGTTGCCGATTTTAGCATTGACGTCCTTTTCTAATGATTTTGACACTGACGCCCTGTACTATTGATTTCTACATTTGACATCATTTTCTGCCTCAGATTCTTTGTGTAATCACGGGTCGTCCTAACATTAGTTTTTGCAAATCATTCAAATGTATATCCTTACAGTTTAGTTATTCTGAGAATTATTCGTTCTGTCATCATGCCTGATATGCCGATGCTTCATGAAAATCTGATTTATATATGTTTGAGCAGTTTCTTGCTTCACAGCCCTCTACCATGTCAGCTTCCTCTCATATAGGTTTGTCATCATCTGGTATTTCAGGTATATCTTCATCCTTGTGGATTTTGGGCTCTGGTGCCTCCCATTATATGTCATCTAATTTGTCATCTTTTGTTTCTTTTTCTCCCAGTTCATCTATATCTATTGTGGCTGCTAATGGTACTCCTATGTTATTAGTAGGTGTTGGTTCAATTGTTACATCTTCTTTATCTCTTACAAATGTTTATTATATTCTGAGTCTTACTTTAAATCTTATTTTTGTTAGTCAATTATGTGAGTCTGAATACCTAGTCTCTTTTTCTTAATCTAATTATTATGTTCAGGATCCGCAATCTCATAGGCTGATTGGAATAGGCCATAAGTAAGGAGAACTCTATGTTTTAGATCAACTCAAATTACCAAAAGTTGTAGTTTCGAATGTAGATTTATCATCTTTTCATCTGAGTCGTTCATCTTTTGATTTTTAGTTGTGACACTCTCGCTTAGGACATGTTTCAGTGCCTCGTTTGTAGTTTTTAGCCTCTACAGAAGCATTAGAACCTTTAAAAGTTCTGATATTTCTAATTATAGTGGTTGTAAACTGGCCAAATTTTTTGCCTTACCATTTTCTAAAAGTCTTTCTTTTTCTTCTGCTCCATGTGATCTTATCTATTCTGATGTGTGGAGACCCTCTCCTATTCCTACAAAAGGGGGGGGGGGGGGTCAAGATATCATGTTTCGTTTATTAATTAT
>JBBMJZ010000036.1:14934533-14944747 GCA_037833815.1 Zingiber zerumbet
ACCTGTCTGGGCTTCGTGCCAGCTATCCAGTCGGCCCGTTGACCTAGCTAGGCTTCGTGCCAACTATCCGATCAACCCGTCGACCTAGCTGGACTTCTCCTGCACACTTGGTCCAAGCGTTGGATCACAATGAAACTAACTTAACCCACTTTGTCATTCATCAAAACTTGAGTTAGACCGTTAGTGCTAACCACACCAACAGTAAATTCAACCAGGTTAAGGTGACCGGATGCATAGTAAAGGAAAATCCTAGAGAGTGAACCCTAGGTGGTGAAAGTTTTAGAGGAGTGAACTCTAAGAAAGAATGAAGCCTAGTAGGTCAGGTTGACTTACAAGATGAAGCTAGGTGGCTTGTTTGTATATATATATTTGTCCTGTAGGAACCTGGAGTTGGAAGTAAGACTGGGAAGCATATAGATGCAAACCAGACACAGGTAGAACAAGAAAATTGAACTAGACTCTAGGCGTCCGGACATGTTCTAAGTGACTAGAGTTCTAGTCGCTTGAAAATAGTTCCAGGCACGTGGAAATTGATCTAGGCGCTCGGAAGGGTCTAGGCCTTAGAAAGTTTCCAGGCTCTCGGAAATGTTATAGACGCCTGGACCAGGATATGAACACGTCTGATAGAGCTTCATCCAGAATGCACCACGTCAGCAGTTCAGGTGCTCAGAATGGGTCTAGGTGGCCGGAGATGGATAAAACTATGATGCAATTGGATCAAATGAGACAGGGCTGGGGGCACCTGAGACTGGTCCAAGTGCCTAGAAAAGTTCTATAGGAAGTCATATGAACAGAGCCTTTAAACACAACTTCTAATCTCTACTACTACTCATCTTCTGTAGTGTTCATGAACATTCTTGAAGCTCTATGACCGAGGAAACTTCACGAGGAGTGTGCTGCGCTCAAGACTTCTGGATCAATTCATCAACAAGTTTGATTGTTATTATTTTATATGTGCTTTATTTATAATACTTGTTTTTGTAATTCAAACTTGTAAGAGGTTTTTTTCGCCTTCGAAAAAATTTCGGAAAGGAGAAGATATAGTGTATGACATTCCATACACAGACCTTGGATGTATTGACCCTGAGAGGCTGGGACCATCTAAAAATCTCGACGCCATTTGTCTTATTTTTTTTATTTATTTATAGTTTATTGCTATTAATTCTGATAGAAAGAATGAACTAATGAACGATGGAATCAAGAAAGTGATGAATCGATATTCACCCCATTCTCCATCGATCGCACCTGTCCTCTAGAAAAGGTTTTTCAAAAATCATGATAAAATATTTAAGTGTTTAGAAAAATGTGGGGGTGGAAATGTCTTATTTTTTGTAAAAACTTGAATGTATTATAGTTAAAAAAAAAGTGTAAATATCAAGAAAATCTGAGAAGAAAAAGCAGAGAAAAATGAGATAGGCATTTTGCGTGGTTGAGAACCCGGCCTCACTCCAGACTCCATGACCTATTGACTCATAAGGTGAGTCATCCTTCGCAAACTATTATACTTTCTCGTTTTAGAAACCTTAATTCCAAAGATAGAAAAACGATTTACAAAACTGATTATAGTAATAGAAAATAGTAGTATAGAAGAAAATTCAATTTGAAAACTGCAAAATAAAAATTAAACTAACAAACTTAAAAACCGCCGAATCTTATTGTAAATGGAGGACTTTTCATTGTTGTTTGAATGTTGTAGAATGAACTTTTGATATATTGTTTGAGCTACTTTGGCTCTATATTTATAGTTTTGGATTTATCATCATCAGTCAAGTGGTTACCATTGATCATTTGACTAATCCACTATTCTCAGACTTCAATTTATTTGCAACGATTGTTATCTGAATGTTACTACCTTTTAGTCGACTATTCCATCATTAGTCAATTGAATTAAATTTTTAGTTGACTCATTTGAAATTATCTTTGACATGTTCTTTGTTTCAATCGGATCTGGGCCTATTCATTTGTTAGCTAATTTATCATTCAATTGTTACTTACCATCAATTGACTAAATTGAATAAAATCGTGGCCAAATCCCTTGGATCATGAATTTTTCATCCTCGTCCCCTTGAGATGGTCTAGTGGCTAGTACATGAGGTGTTGTCACCATGAGATCTGGGGTTCAAATCTCGATAAAGCCGAGATAAATGTCTCCCTTATGTACTAGTTACTATTCCAAAGACTAGTAGCCGCTCGTGATTTACCTCATCCGTGTGGTCCTAAGACGGGTTGACGAGGACACTGGGGGCGAATGTATTCACCTTTTACTACCATAAAATTTTTATCCTCAAACACTGTCATTTATTGAACTAGTCATTTGTCGACATTAATCAATGGCTAAAATTTCATCATGACCATTATCTTCGATTGCGACTGCGTTATTCACTGACCACATCTTCCACTGATTGTGTCCTAATGACTATTAATTACTTTTAGTCGATTAGATATAGACGTATCTTATTTAGTATTTACAAGATTTAAATTTAAAGATTCGACGATTGATCTTTACCTTCAGTCTACTGGACTTGGAACATATCTTGTTCAACTTTATGTTTAATCAACTATGTGGCATTCTATGCCTTGTGAAGTTTGTTAATCGATTCCAGTAATTGACTCTAGATCAAATTTTTACTCAGTCAACTATGAACATTTTGTGCTTAATGAAGTTTGTAAGTCGGTAATTGACTCTAGATCAAAATTTTCACTTGGTTGATTGTAATAGTCGATTGTGCATGTGAAATTCTGTGCCTAATGAAGTTTGTTAGTCAATTTCTGTAATCGACTCTAGATCAAAATTTTCACTTAGTCAATTGCACTAATGTGTTCCTAATGAAGTTTATCAGTCTATTTCTAGAATCGACTCCCACACATATTCTCTAATAAAGTGGTGCTTCATTTAAATATGCTTAGTCTTAGAATGATGCAATGAGCTGATCATTAGGTTTATTGTACTTATATTATCATACAATATTTTAACATTTCTATACTCTAGTTTGTAGTGTGTATCATCAATGACAATTGTGATAGATATTCTCCCATAGCAACATATTCAACTTTGGTGGAAGAGAGAGCTACACAATATTTTTTTCGATTACAACCACTCACAAGAGAGGATCCAAGAAATTGACATCCTCCATTGGTTATTTTGTCATAGAGTACAACAAACTTACAGTCATAGTACTATTTGTTTCACTATTGACATGTGAGACTCCTTCACACATGAATGATAGCGTGAGAATGCCTACTGCAAACAATATGGTTAGTTAACTAGCAGTGACATATAATAGTTTACCTACTTCACTCCTATAGAAATTTGGATCAACTTCCTTTCTCTCTGATCATTATCTAATTTTACACTTGTCGACATAGATATGGATAACTCTGTATTTTTCATTCTAAACTTCTTTATTATTTCTTTTGTATACTTAGAATAATGTACATAAATTCCCTCCATTTTTTTTTTATTTATGTCATAAGAAGAATGAGAGTTTTCCTATTAAACTCATTTCAAATTCAGTCTTATAGTCAAAAAAAACTTTTTTAAAAAGACTTTATTAGTGGACTTGAATATAATATCATTTACATAGCCTTGAGTCATAAATATATCAATCCCATTTGGTTTCAAGAATAGTAGGAGATCAATTTGACCTCTCCTAAAATACTTAGATACTAGAAAGGTGGATAATCTTTTGTATCATGCTCTTGGTGGTTATTTGAGACCATACCTGGACTTTTTTTCAACTTGTACACTTGGTTAAGTAAATTTGGGTTATCCTAAGTCTTGTTCAACAAATACATCTTCCTTAATCCATTTAGAAATGTTGACTTCACATCCATCTAATTAATAAAGTTTGAAACTTTTGTAAGCAACATAAGCAAGAAGTAGAAGAATTGATTCAAGATAAGCTATTAGCATAGGTTTCGTTATAATCTAATCCTTTTACTTGAGTAAAATCTTTAGCTACCAATCTCGCTTTGTTTCTAATCACCTTTCCCTTATCATCTAGTTTGTGCCTAAACATCCATTTGGTACCTATGATAGATCTTTCTTTAAGTCTAGGAACTAAGTCCCATACTCAATTTCTCTCAGATTGATTTAATTCGTCTTGCATTGCAAGAATCCAATCTGGATCTTACAATACATCCTCTACTGATTTTGATTCTAGTTGTGATATTAGTGCTGCCTGACTAGCTTCTCCTCTCAATTAGGATTTAGTCTTAACTAACCTATGCAATGTCTCTTAAAATTTGTCCAGCTAGCTATGTGGTTAGTGTTTTTCCTAATGAATCTTGGTGCTTGAGCAATTTTTGGTATACTCTCAAGCAATGACACTTCACCTCTAATCCTTCCATCCTTTCAGTTGTATTTGGCTCCCCTTTCAATCTGGCCGTTATTCAAGGTTAATTTACTCAGTTTAATATCAAATTGATCAATTTGTGAAGAAGTTGATTTTGATGGTTTGGTTTTCATCAAATACTACGTCTCCTAACTCTCCAATCCTATGAATCTTTTTGTTGTAAACTCTATAGGCTTTACTTGTATTTGAATATCCTACTAAGATCCTTTCATTCGTTTTTACAAAATAACTTGCATAGGTTGTCCTTAGTGTTTAGAATGAGCACCTTATAACCAAATACCCACAAATACTTGATTGTAAGTGATTTTTCAAATCTAAATTCATATGGTGTCTTATTCAAGAATTTATGAATTAATATTCTATTTGGAATGTAGCATGTTGTATTTATTGCTTCTGCCCAACAATGGCTAGAGAGAGAATATTCGTTAAGCATGTCTTTACTTGCCTCTTGTAAGGTTCAATTCTTTCTTTCTATAAACCTCTTTTATTGAGGTGTTCTAGGTTTTGAAAATTTATGCTTATATATTTTCTAACTACAAAACCTTAAGAACCTATCCTTTTAGAATTCTCCATCATGCTCACTGCAAATTCTATTTATCTTGACCCCACTTTATTTTCTACCAAGTTACAACAAGTGATTGATATGTTTACAACTATATCCTTATGTTTTATGGAATATACCTAAACATATCTCATGTAATCATCAATGATAACTAAACAATAACAACTATCATCCAATGATTCAGTTCTACTACTATTAAAATGATCCAAATGAATTAATTCCAAAGCTCGCACTGTTAAATTTAAAATTTTAGCTTGATATAGAATTTTCATTTGCTACCCATTTGACAAGCTCCATAGATTTTGTCCTTTTGGTAGCTCAATTGGGTAGTCCCCACACAAGTTCTCCTTAGCCAACATACCTATTGATTTCAGGTTTATGTGTTCTAATATCCTGTGTCATAGACATGATTCATCCTACTTTGGCTTATAACACTTAGCAAACGATTCAGTTGCACAAGGTAATAAAATAGTATAAATATTATTATTTCGACAACCGGTGAATGTAACTTCACTTCTCTCGTTGCATAGTACCAAGCACTTAGTTGAGTTAAACTCAATTTTGTACCTAGCATCACATAGCTGATTGATACTTACCAGATTAAACTTCATGTCCTTAACTAGTAATATGTCTTTGATTACAAAATTTTAATCTAAATTTAAATTACTTATACCATTATCTTTAGTTCTCCACTATTGCCAAAGGGCACATTGCCCTTGTGTTTGTACCTTAGTATGGAGAACCATTATCCTTTGTTTGAAGCATTCGTTGTCAATGGGTTAGTTGTCTGGATGATCCCTCTTGACTTGTACCTAGTCCTATAGTAAAAATCAGATATTTGGGTACCCCAAACATTGGGTACAACAACACCGATTACAAGTTGTTTGGGAAACCAAGATTTTGTAATCTTGTGTGTAGAAATAGATGATCTAATAGTAGTTTTAGCATTAGAAGACACATTCCTATTGATGATAGATATATATATGCTACTTTTCTTGTTCTATAACTAAGACCAGCTTTATTATATACTATGCTCTAAGCGCTAAGTATCATGTCTAGATATTTGAGCTCGATGCAAATCTCACTCGGCTTTTTTCTAAGGTCCTCTACTTGTATCTTTAGGGCAGAGTTTTCTTCTAAAGTTTTTCAACTTTAGAAGAATCCCCTTCTTGAAATCTACAGGTGAAGACGGAAGCTGCCTCATTCTTTAACATTTCAAGCTTATATTCTAGTGATTTAATTTTTGTTTTAATTTTTCTAATAACTTGTTCAAACTATTAATAACAGGATGACATTTACTGAGAGAGATTAACTTGTCATTACTACATGATGATATTTTCTGATGCAACATAAACTATTGAATCCTTGATTCAAATACGAATGATTGAAATAATCTAAAGACTTGTTAGTTAAGCAGAACACTAGGAAAATAAACATCCGGGAAAAGAAACTTCCAAAAATTTTATTGATCAAAACAATTCCCCTAATATCAAATAACAAATAATTTAAATAGTTTTGAAACCCTAATGATGTAAAAGATAAAAACAACCTTAAAAAATACAAAAATTCTTTGAAGCCCTCGAAAAATCTTTAAATGATATTTTTTTGGGGTTAAAACGGGACGGTTACGGGTAACCAATTGTAGATTTATGAACGAGTTTTGATTTGATATATTAAAGATTTTGTGATTCAACTTGAGGTAAAAGTTATAACTGTTAGTCCTCGGATGACTCCCCAGAAACCTCAGACTAGCTCACGCAACTCTTTATGGATGGAGAAACTTCACCACAACTCTCAAAAGAACATTTGAGACGCAAGGGTACTGGTAGACTACTAATAGAGGTTAACCACCTTTATTCCGTTAACATAAACCAAGCTACCAATCCTTGGTTATATAGGTCATGAGTTGGGAAACCCCGCCTATCAGTCGATTGTCCTTTGTGAAATTTTGACCGTTACATCCCAACGGTTTGATACCAGTCGGCTGGTGAAAGTACCAGCCGACTACTCCACACTGGCCGAGCTAATAGAAATATTCTGTTTTCTCTCAGTCGACTGATGAAAGTATCAGTTGATTGGTACCTGAGTACAGTCTCTCAGCACTCGGACTCTCACCCTTATGACTCACTTGACTCTTCCATGCAGCCTTGACCTCTTGCCTTCAAGCCTACTTTCTTTGGCTCTCATCCCTCGAATGCATTCAAGCCAGCGGCTTGTCCCAATTCCATCCTTCGCATATGCCTTAAAGTCGCTTCCGTCGCCCTCTTGTCCTTGTTGTCTTGCCCATGGTCCCTTAGATGCTCTATTCTTCATTGGACCCGAAGCCATCAAGCCGAGTCATATGTGTATCATGCAAACCTTCACACTCACATACATATATCAAATACAAGGGTAAACCTAACTTAAACCTTTTGCCCAAACCATCAAAACCCATGGTCACCCAGGATAATCTTGAGGTAAGATTGCTCCAATAATCTCCCCCTTTTTGATATTTGACAATACGTTTAAGTTAGGGAAAACAAATAGCAAATAAACATGGTAATACACATTTGGACTTACGTTGTCAAGGCTACACACTTGGACTTACACTGTCAAGAAATGGACTTATGTTGCCAATGCTATACACTTGGACTTACACGGCCAAAAAATGGACTTACCTTGCCAAGGCTACACACTTGGACTTACACTACCATGAAATAGACTTACGTTACTAAGGCTATACACTTGGACTTACACCGCCAAGAAAATATACAACATGCATTGAAACCTATCACAAAGCTCCCCCTACACCTATGCTCCCAATTGAGCTAGGAATTTTAACACAAGAATATTTAAGAACCTATCACAAGGCTCTCCCTACACCTAAGCTCCCCATTGAGCTAGAATTTTCTCAGCGCAAAGGCATTTAAGGGGTTTCCAACTAAAATCTTTCTTCTTCCCCTTTGACTAATATAAAAAAGCTTCCAACAATATCTCAATTGTTGAAACTTGATCATCCAATACTGACCTTAAACTCATGTATTTATCCACCAAGGATCCAATACACCATATAAGTTGTCCTGGTTAAACTAAATACTAAAAAATAGTTTCAGGCTTGTATCAGTTGACTTCCCTTATCAAAATGAACTCACAGAGACATTTTGTGTTCGATAAATACTGTTACCAGTCGACTGATAACTGCATCAGTCGACTGACACCCTATTTTCAACCCAAATAATATTTTTGAACCAACTTCAGAAATGTAAAAAAAATTTTACAGACATCCAAAAATTTTTAAATTTGTGGAGAGGTCTGTTTCACCAGCGTCTACTTGGGAAAAATAATTCAAAAATATATCTATCATCAATCCTAAGATTGACACAAAACTCAACTATCTAAATGGTTCAATCGAACCTTGATTTAAAGTCCTATCTTTGGTTTTCTCTTAATGTATTTGCTCATACTAAACCATAATGCATTCTTAGCATTGATTTATATGACATCTATACATCTAAAATTAATTTTCATGCCATCTGACTCCAATGTCATACATCTTGCATGACAACACATCCCATATATGCTAATTCCCTAGGTTTAAGACTCAAATCCATCTCCATAACCCTTTAGCACATTTAATGACCCATCTTGGGTCCCAAGCATGGTCTGCTTGAGATCCATTTTCCATAGGTCCCAAAGACTCTTTGAGCTCCCCCTAGAGCTCTTAGCCTTAACCACCTCCCTAGGTGACTCATCCACAATTACTAGGCTACATCGATGCACCTCAGGTGACACTTGGCCTATAAACTTAACCTTTTTAACCTTAGATATCTTGTCCTTGGTTAATTTCTCCTTACTTTTAAATGACTTTCCCTTACCATTTCTTGACTTCTCCTTGCAATAGTCATATGCAATTTTAGCATAAAACTTTTCCTTAGCCTTGGAGACATTAGATCGGTATCCCAAACCCAATCTATCATTGTTGGGTCTTTGACTATCCAACACCATACTTAAACCCTTAGATTCAACATTGAATCTATTTAGGGTTTTCTCCAAATGATCAGCTTTGCCTTCAAAACTTGATTTTTCCTTTTTAGGTTCCTAAACCTAGAGTCAATATGTTCACCTTGGACATTCTTAGATCTACCCTTCCTAGGCATATGTCTCCCCTTCTTGGGATTAATGCCTTGGTTCTCCATTACCTTCTTCTCCTTAGGTAATGAGAATCTGACATGTCTAGGTTTATCATGCATAGATACCTTATGGTTATGATCTACATTGACTCTATTTCTAGTATGATATTTAAAACTAAAATTTTGCATGGGTAAATAATAAAAATTATTTCTAGCATGCATGGGAAAATTTAAATTTGAATTACAATTTAAATTAGGGTATACCTCCCTTATCCCTGAAGCTCTCCCTCTACTTGAGCTCTTAGCCTTTTCCCATTTCTTCAAATGCGTTAACTTCTTGATCTCCATCTTCTTAGGACATTTGGTGTGGTAGTGACCCTTCTCCCCACACGTGAAGCATACTATATGTATTCTCCTCTTCTTGGCTTCTTCATTCCTACAACCCGTGTTATTATTTAAAATAACTTGATTGGGTTTAGGAGTTACCTTCTTCTTACCCATTGGACATTTACTCATATAGTGTCCCTTCTCATTGCACCCGAAGTAAATGATATGTTCCTTTGACTTCACTTCGATGAAGGTGCTTGCTAGGTTGACTACTTCCAAGACCTCTTCTTCACTTGTCTTGGATTCTTCTACAACCCTTAATGATGTGGATGATACCTCATCTTTCTTCTCCTCAGAAGCTGACCACACGTCACCTTCCAGTTGTTCCTTCTCAACTTGAGCCACTTCATCTCTTTCTTCAGATTTTTCTTCTTCTTGTGTAGGCATAAGTTCTTCGCCTAGGACCTTTGTCACTTTGCTCCATAAATCATAGGCGTTCTCGTATTCATCTACACGACTCACCACATCATTAGGTAAAATATCAATTAAAATTGATATTACCTTTGAGTTTATCTTTGATTGCGATGCTTGCTCTTCCATCCAATAGCGTGGTCAGAGTCTTTTCTCTTTCTTGTCTCTTAGGACTTCGAATGACTCCTTAACCACCATCATGGTGTCTCAATCCGTTTTGAAGAAGACCTCCATCTTCATCATCCAATATATGATGCATCATAAACTTCCTCCTTCATACTTTGGAGGTTCAATCAAGCCGGTCATCTTCTTGAAGTTTCTCTTCTCGGCGGTTAGTCTGGTGAAGTGTGACCTCACTCTGATACCACTTGTTGGTCCTTAGATGACTCC
>JBBMJZ010000036.1:14944836-14956113 GCA_037833815.1 Zingiber zerumbet
TTAAGTTCCGCAGGAGATCCAAATCTAAACCTAAAAGAACATATAAGTTAAACTTGGAATCAAACGTGTTAAGTTCCACAGGAGATACAAGTTTAACTTAAAAGAACACACGGTAGCTAGGAAAGGTTCAGATCACGTACAAATTTTTTTTGTACAAGTGGAACCATTAGGTTTTCCGAGTACCAGTCGATTACTCCACATTGGCCAAGCGAACAAAAGCATTCTGTTCGCTCTCAGTCAATTAATGAAAGTATCAGTCAATTGGTACCCTGAGTACAGTCTCTCAGCACTTGGACCCTCACCCTTACGACTTACTTGACTCTTCCTTGCAGCCTTGACCTCTTACTTTCAAGCCTACTTCCTTTGACTCTCGTCCCTCCAATGCATTCAAGCCCGTGACTGATCCCAATGTTATCCTTTACGTATGCCTTGAGGTCGCTTCCCTCGGCTCTTGTCCTTGTTGTCTTGTCTATGGTCCCTCGGATGCTCAATCCTTTACCGGACTCGAAGCCATGAAGCTGAGTTATATGTGTATCCTATAAATCTACACACTCACATACACATATCAAATACAAAAGTAAACCTAACTTAAACCATTTTCCCAAACCATCAAAACTCATGGTCACCCCGGACCATCTTGACGCAAGATTACTCCAACAATAACCTCTCAAGCTTACCTGCTCATTGTTGTTGATCAAAACAACCTCAAAACTTTAGGCTTTGCTGCTCCACATCATTTTCTCACTATAGTCCTCTAAGTTGTTACAATTTGAACTCTCAAATGCATCCTCAATAGTCATCAACTTTAAATGGCTTGTCATCCTTTCAATCTCCTCACCATCAAATGACTTGAATGATGAGGACTCATTCCACGTTGCCCTTAGACATTTCTTTATATTCTTCTTCTGCGTAGGGTCTTTAAGTTATGGCCAGTTAGCCTTGATTTATCCTTTATGTTGATGTAATCTACCTCCCAGATTTTAATGTTTATTTGACAATATGTTTATTGGAAAAAGTACAGTCAGGTCAAGGTTAACCAGATAACTAGCAAAGGAAAATAAGTTGGTGAGAAGTCCAAGCAGGAAAAGGTTAATCGGATGCTTGGCAGTTAAGTGTGAAGTCATAATAGATCAAGGCTGACCTAGGCAAGTGAGAAGTCTTGACAGAATGACAGGTCAAGGCTGAGCTAGGGAAGTGAGAAGTCCAGTCAGGTTAAGGTTGACCGGATGACTGGCAAAGGGAAGAGCCCAAATATGTCAAGGATGATAGGATGTTTGGCAAAAAAGAAAAACCTAGAGGAGTAAATGCTAGGTAGTGAGAAGTCTTCGAGGAGTGAATTCTAAACAAGTGTGACTGAAATAAGGTCTTTAGTTGACCGTGCACTTGCACCAACATATTTGGTCGACCAAGTATAGTTATGTTAACACTGTTTTGCATTACTACTTTTATATATTGAGCTAATTTAGTGTTACAGGAAAGTCTCAGTGAATCAGGTTGATTGAATACTAAGTAAAGGATGTCTAAACAGGTCATCTGGATTGGATATTTCATAGGTAAGTAAGGTAAGACTCTGGAGAAGATAGGCCCTTCTGAAAAGAAAGTGTGAGGGCATATTCTCACTTTGAAAATAACCTTAGGCATTAATGGGACTAAAGAAATCGATGGAGGGTTCTAAGTCAGAATCAAATAGTCATACTGTCAAAATTAAGCATGCATATATAAATTGTTTCTAAATATGTTTTGCAGGACTATTATTATTATTATTGTTGTGCTAACTTTCTTTTATAGAAAAATAAAGACTCTTGTGATTAAACGGTTTGATCGACTGAACAGAGTGACTCAGTCATTCGATCTAGAGAGGATAAGCATAGATAAGTTTTGATTCGAGCTCAAAAGGAAATAAAGATTCCATAAATCGATCAGGAGGATCAATCAACCGAACACATATAGAAATCAAAGATCAGATGAAATTGAATCAAACAACAAAGGAACCCTTGAAGTTTAGTCGATTGATAAAGAGGATTAGTTGATTGATCAAGCAAATTACACATGATTGATCTGATCAGATTAGAACAATCAAGGAAATAATAGGGATTCAGTCAACTGATAGGACATTCAATCACTGAAAAACCTCGAATTCAAGCATGGAGATGGTAGGATCTAATTGGGTTCAGTCAACTGAATAGGTGTTCAGTCAATTGGAAAAAAGCTATAAAAGAGCCTCGAGGTTCAAGACTCAAATCAACAATTCTCAATGAACTCTCTCTCTCTGCTACTCTATTCATGTAAGTACTGCTGTTGATACGCTGAGTGGCTCTCCGACAATTTATGATGAAAATCTACTCTTTACATTATCAATATATTTTAATACCTGCATTTAAATTAAATGAGATAGTAGTGTGTTAGTATTCTCTTCATCTTTTGTACAAGCTTTCTTCATCCTCCGAAAGATTTTGGGAAAGGAGAACATTAGTGAATTGCCTATTTGAAACGATCACGGGATCATAGGTTTTGGATAGCAGTCATTGGAATGTGAACTAAGTAACCGACCGAGTTTATTCGTTATAATATATCCGCTGCGACTTTGTTTTATTTTTGTAAAAGAAGAGAAAAGTTTTAAATGAGTAATATTCACTCCCTTTCTTTATCACACTTTTTGGTCCTACACTTTCCAAGTACATTCAGAGCATACCATTGTAGGGACCATTGATGTAGCTAGGGGAGGGGGGGGGGGGTTGGGTTAGGTGAATAACGATTCACAATTTCACATTCGTTGTCCATCGTTGTGCTTGTGTACAATGTGTTAGTACATAGTGGAAAGAATAGAATCAAAATACAAGGTAAAACACATACACAACATACAAATTTAATATAGTTTGGACTCCTAGTTCCTACTCCACAGCCTACTATCCTAGTGAAATCACCACTAGCTTTCTTCTTGCTGGATACCTTCTAGAGGAGGAGAAATCTCTTACAACACCTATTATTTACAAAACAACACAAAAATAAAACAAAGATAGAAATATGAATAATGTAAATGAAATGCTTTATAATAAAGAATATTCACTTTTGATCATTGTTGGTTATTTTAGAATGCCTCTTGTGGTCTAGAATTGCAGCAACACTAACCTTCAAAAACCAGTTGTACAAGCCTCTTCGAAAACCTTCCTTTATACCCTTGATCAGGTTAGGACTAAGTTTTTCCTATCAATAAATTGCTCATTACCATCACTCGATTGATCCACTGAATCTGACCATTGCACATACAGAATGACTCTTATCAACTCAGTTTGACTACCATCAGTCAACTATTACTGTTAGTCAATTGATGCCTAAATAATTGAGTTTTTAACTTGATTTAGAAACCATCTTTTTGTTGCTACAGTGTTATTAGTTGACCATTTCTATTCATTAATCTACCGATCCCAAATCAATCGAGTGCATGAATTGACTGTTACTATAACAAAAACTATTCTAGAACCTTAAACCACCACACTGTAGTAAATCCTAAAATACTATAGCAAACCTAAACATTGTAGAAAACCAAAAAAATTGTGGCAATCTCTTAAAGCATTATAGCAACCCCTAAAAACATTGTAGCAAACAATGAAACACCCCTCAAATCTCAATTTTCGAGTTTATAGTTTATCGATCGATTGCTATATTTTATCCATCGACTGATACTCCTATTTCAATCTTACCAATGCTAAATTCTCGATTTGCTTGATATCCAATTGATCTCAACCCACGAGAACTTCTTTTGCCCAACATCTAATCAACTTTGACCTACAAAGACTTTTCATTGCTTAGCATCCAGTCTACTTTGACATGACGAGACTTCACCGTTACCTAATATCTGATCAACCTTGATTTGTAGAGATACATATTACCTAACATCTAATCAACCTTGACTTGCTAGGACTTCTTCATTGCCTAGCATTTAGTGAAACTTGACCTGCAGGGACTTCATTATTCATGCCAACTCCCTGTTGGACTATCGACTACCAAGTGTTCGATTAACTATAACCCACTTAAACTTTCTCTTTGTCAACTCCCTGTTGGACTTTCAATTGTTAAGTGTCCAGTGAACCATGATCTACTTAGACTTTCTTTTTGCCAACTCCTTATTAAACTTCTTACCATTAAGTGTCTGATCAACCATAACTTACTTGAACTTCTCCACCGTCAAGTATCTAGTCAACCTTAACCTACTTGACTCTTCACTCTAATCAACAAATATATTTATTGATTATCAAGTATCAAGTCAACCTTGATATACTTGACATCTCACTCACTCAACTAACATATTGATCAAATATCGAAAATCAACTCGATCTTGGTTAACCGTGCTTGGTCAATCTGGTTAACCTTGCTTGGTCAACCTGGTTAACCTTAATAAAGATTGATTGCACCAATAATTTCTCCTTTTTTAATGTTTGAAAATATATTTAAGTTAAGTTGAGCTAACTCATTAGTCAATCATCTTATTTTATCTTTCCTCTTATGTTGAAGTATAAATGAATATTTCCTAGCTTAAACCTTTCATCCCCTTTGACATACATAAAAAAATATCTTCTTAAAATCTATTCTCATGGATGACCAGATTGTAGTCCTAGGGAATGTCTTACAGTGCATACCTAATCAATTCTATGTTTTCAACTTTCTCTCTAATAAAATGGAGATCATTCAGTAATTTTTAAAATCTACCATGCAATGGATTAACAAACTAGCTATCTCTCATATTGTAATTTTGTAGCAGGTTGATGAATAAGTCTCATTTGTCTTAACTAGAGTCCCTAATGCCCTTGTATAATTCTATCAGCTTCTCCTATTGTTCTATAACATTGTTGAAAGGACCAACTGTGATTAATTGTTTAGAAGTCAGATGGTACTGTAATGCAACAATGGCCTTAGCATTTCTTGACCTTTTCTTTCCTAGTTTATTGACCACCTATCAAACTCTTAAGGGTTTCCCCTCCCCATCAGAGGGAAACTAGAAACCCTCTTTTATAGAGAACAAGGTCTCTATGTCCATCATAAGATAAAACTCTATACAACTTCTCTGGTACGAGAAATCTGTACCATCAAAAAATGATGATTTAGTGGTGTTATACTCTTCTTATGTTGACATGGCCTTAGAGCAAATTACTTTATCAATTGTATGACCTTTAAGGAACTAACTTTGATCCACTTATTGGATCAAAAGTGTGTAGTATTGAAAGAAGTGCCAGGGGGGATGAATAACACACATTATTTTTTTACTTTTTTCATAAAACAAACTCGAGTTATAGTAGTGAAAATAAGAGAGAGAAAAACAAGCTAACCCCATTTCTTTTTTACTTGGTTCATAGCTCGACGACTGTTAGTCCAAGGTCCGTAATCGTTGATCACTTTCGTTGGAAAATCCACTATCAGTTCATTTATGTACAAAAAATTGAGTATGAAGAAATATAGAAATTAATAATATTGATAACAAGGATGAAGAGTAGGCTTGATCGTAATTGTCAGAGCAGTACTTCGGAGTTGTAGCAGACTTTCAGAGTAGCACAAGAGTCAAAGCCTTCTTTTATAAGGCATTTCAGGTGCCTAGATCCCTTCCAGCTGTCTAGAATCGACCTAATCCAATTAGATGACGTCAGTAATTATACACCTCAGGGCACCTAGATTCCTTCTGGGTGCTTGGATTAGCTGGCATGTCTTATTTTGGATGAGACTCTATCATCGTCAAGTTTATCCCTTCCAACACCTGAATTCCTTTTGGGCACCTAGAAGCTAACATGTGCCAGCCAACTAGAATGTGCCACCTCATTTGTCACGGAGCTGAGTTTTGGATGATAAGGGTGTTTGGATCCTTTTTGGGCGCTTTGAACTCCGGTCACTTGGATCATTTCCGGATTCACGGAGTATACTGATTCCTAACTTTCAATCCCTGCCTTAAGTGTTAGTACAGAAAACATAATAATAATATTTAGCATAAAAGAGTTAGTCTAATTTGGATTGTCTGGTCTTGACTTTTGGGTTTCTAGTGAAACCCTGTGTCAGACCGATGCTATTGTTCCCTCTCAATAAATGCATCCTCACACACTCCTCTTAGGAGAATTTACCCTTTTGTCAAACATCCGGTCCTCCAGACCTATTTAAACTTTTACTCAGCATACGATCTTGACCTTTGGAACTTCCCTCTAGACATTTGGTCCTTGACCCGCCTAGACATCTGCTTGGTGTCTGTGACCCCAAGGCTTCCTGCCTAATGTCCTCGACCTTTAGCACTTTTGTTCGATGTCCTCGATTTACCAAGATTTATACCCAGCCCACTCGACTAGGATTTTCTTACCCAATCCACTTGACCAGGACTTCTTGCCTAATCAACTCGACCAAGACTTCTTGTCAAATCCACTTGACCAAGACTTCTTTGGCTAGCCTCAATTAGGACTTTCCTGTACACTTAGTTAAGCTCGTTAGATCACAATAACCCTTAACTTTAAACTTTTGGCAATATTAAAATACAAGTTCAATTAGCTAGTGCTTCCAGTAGCAACAAAATGCTTGGAGGTGGTGACTAGCATAAATTACAAGCCTTTAGATATGTAATTTACTTTTAGAGCATATGTAGTGGAAATAAAATAAATAATGAAAGTATTGCACCACTAATGCAAACACACTACCACCATATATAAGATACAAGAATTTAATGTGGTTCATAATCTCCGATTGCTACTCTTGTTCTTACAGTCCTCATCATAAATTCCACTAACTTTGTTCTTTCCTGCCTCAACTGAGGTAGAAGAAACATCTTGCAGTATAATAATTTTACAGTCTTAATAACAAATATAGATTTGAGCGTTGAAGATTGATAAAACATAAATAAAAATACTTTATAGAGATTTATAGAAGAGTGATCTTTATTCTCTAGATCTATATATGTTGTTTCCTCCTTTTGATTATAGATTGTGAGGAAGAACAACTTGGTATTAAGATCAAGATCCCTCCCACAAAGATCTTTACCACATAGAACTACAGAGCAAAAGTTTTTTTCAACGGCTTTTCTTTTTGTGTGTGTTTCTATGTCTCATGCACGAACTTTACAACATCTTTTATAGCTTTTACCATCAATCAACTATGCATATTCCATCAATTGACTAATTTGTTTGATCTTATTACATGTGGATATTTTATGGTATGTCGAGGTCTCCGTGATTGGCCAAATCACCTTCTAATTTTTCCTTCAATCAACTATGTACTCCTACAATCGACTGTGTTTCAATCTTTTATCTTTCTAAAGTTATATAGTTGACTACACTAGTTGACTATTTAACCATATGTTTCTTTTTTGAATCCATTAGTTGACTACACTAGTTAATTGTTGAACCTTTTTTTTAGTTCATCAATTGATTGTGTTAGTCTACTATTAAACCTTCAATTTCTTTCCATGTTAAACCATAAATTCAAACACATTATGATTTTCATTACTCTATTGTGCATGTACAACAACCGATTGTATGCAAAACACAATCCTCAATGGTTATTTGTGGTATCAATCAGCCAACTCTAATAGTCCACACAATTGACCGATCTCATACCACAAATTTACACTTGGTCGAATTTCAGAATTATAAACTGATCATGTGCCATAGTTGACTATTACCTTAGTATTAGTCCATTGAGGCACTATGACTTAACCTCATCTGCAGGTTAAGTCCACTTAGCTCTGAAACTATCCTCATCTCAGGGTTACATTATCTCAAAGATCTTAGGTTAGAAATATATCAGATGCTAGAAGGCCTCTATGCAATTGGATTTTTATGCCTATAATCTCACTACTCTAGGTCTTCCTCAATCCTTCTTAGACTTTCTTCACCTAGCACTCGACACTCCTTGCATGTTAGGTCTTCTACCACATCCATCTTCCCATCATCTAGCATCTTGTGTCTACTAAGACTTCCATTATATCTATCTTTCTAGTATCCATCATCCCATTCCTATTAGGACTTTCAGCATATTCATTTGCCTAGCTTCTAGCATCCTATTCTAGGACTTCCATCAAATCACTTTCTCCTACACACTTAATATCAATTTACAATAAATACATAACTTAAACATAGTCCAAATATCAAAATTATGCAACACACATGCTGCAAAACATACAACATACATGCATGGGTGATTGCATCAATAGAAAAGTCCAAGAGAATCTTCATAGATGATGAAGCCATAAAGGCAAAACCTCTTAGCAAAGGAAGACCTAGAGGTGATGCCTCTTATTAGATGAGGAAGACCCAAATACGAGGCTTCTTGGCAGAGTAAAACTCTTAGGTGGGTCCTCTTGAATGATGAAAACTGAGTCTTGAGAAATTACAAGTGACTTGTAGTCTTGGTTTTGAATAAATTTTTTCCTAACAGTTCACTTGATTGAGAAACATGTGTTTCTCAATCATAGTTGATGAAGGAAGTCTTGATGAGTAGATTCAATAGGCTAGAAGTTATGTGGAGTTAACTCTGTTAGGAGATTGTTGATGCAATCGTTCCCTGGGTCAAGGTTGATCAGTTTGACTAAGCACGAGTGGATTCGAGCTTGAGTTTTAATATTTGGATAATATGTTATGAACAACATGTTTGGATAATATGTTGTTGCACAATATGTGAGAAATGTCAAATAGGTCAAGGAGGACCGGTACTTGATAGGAAAAGTCTAAATTGTATGTTAGGCAAAGTAAGTCCTAACTCGAGGGTTAGGTAAAGGGAAAGTCCAAGTGGGTCATGGAGGACCACACGTTGGTAAGGAAAGTCCAAATTGGTAAAAGAGGACCGTACGTTGACAAGGAAAGTCCTAACTACAGTTAGGAACAAGAAAGTCTAAGTGTGTCAAGGAGGACCACACGTTGGTAAGAAAAGTCCAAGTAGGTCAAGGAGGACCTCATGTTAGCAAGGAAAGTTTTAACTACGGTTAGGCAAGTAAAGTCCAAGTGGATCAAGGAGGATTGCACATTGACAAAGGAAGGTCCTAACTGCGATTAGATAAAGGGAAGTCCAAGTGGGTCAAGGGGGATCACACGTTAGCAAGGTAAAGTTCTACTTGCGATTAGGTAAGAGGAAAATCCAAGTGGGTCAAGGAGGACCGTACTTGGTGATTGGAAGTCTAACGGGAAGTTGACAAAGTCCAAGTGGGTCAAAAAATTGACCGAACACTTGGTAGAGAAGTCTCAATAGGTCACAATTGACCGGAGATTGGGCAAGGGAACCCTAAACTTGGGTTAAGTAAGTTAGGGTTAGGTAATCGATCAAATGACTGATTGAGACCTGTGTCGATTGATCAGCTGATCGATTAAGTGCATCTCTTCGTGAAGTGAATGGTGAATCGATTAGGTGATCGATTCAACTTGAACCCAATCGATCAAGTGATCGATTGGAAGCTAGTTTTCACAAAGCACAGTGCATTGCACTATGCTGAATCAATTGAGAAGAATTAAGCTACTTGATCAATTAGGTAATTGATTGAGAGAAGCTCACGAGTGAATAGAGGGATTTGTAATCAATTGGATGATCGATTAAGAAGGTCCATAATTGATTGACTAATCAATTAAGTGATGAAGGAAAGAGCCATTACGAGATTTGGACAGCTAGATGTGCTTGAATCTAATGTGTCAATCAATTGAGGGTAAGATCAATAGATTGACAACCCTAATCCATGGGATATAAAGGCGACAACGGAGATTTAAATGCAACACTTCTTCTCCAATTCTTTCCGCCAGTTCTTGAAGGTTCTTGGAGTAAAGTATTGTATTTAAAAGCATCAAGAGGTGATCCACAACAACAAGAGATCAAGAGCAAAGGTTCCTCATTGTAGTTTTCATTACCTTGTTCTTGTTGTATTTTTTGTTGTTGTATTTCTCATGTATTCTCTTGTTGGAGTTTGTACGAGGCTTCTCCTCCTAGAAGGAGGATTTCATAGTGTACTATTAGTGAGGAGAGTAGACCCTTGAATTAGTCTCCTCAAGGAGGTGGATACCAAGTAAAAGTAAGGGTGTTAGTGTTTGCTTCTAGTTTTTTGCTGTAACAAATCATCAATGAAGTGATTGGAGCTAATCAACCCCTTTCTAGCTCGTCGGAGTATCCTAACAAGTGGTATGAGAGCAAGGTTACTCTTTATTGGACTAATCTCCGAGAGCAACGAGCTAGAAGAAGACATTGAAACTTGAAGCACTAATTTTAAAGACAAAGATTCATCGTCAATGAGCTCAAGATCAAAGATGGAGTTTAGAGATGGATTCAGATATGATATCCAAGCGTCTCCACCATTTGTCATTAGAAGCTTTGACCTTTAGAAATGAAAGGTTGAAATTTTTTCATGATGGAGATAGAACAATGGTTTTCTCTAATGGAGGGTTTTGAAGCTCTAAGAGATTCAAAGGAAAAGATCCTCAAGAAGAAGAAATAGAATGAGGAACAAATCAAGAGGTGTGAGGCAAACGACAAGGTAACCAAACTATTGGTTAATTTATTGCCTAGCACCATATTGTGTAAAGTTGGAGAATTTCAAGATGCCAAGGAGTTATGGAGTAAATTGGCAAAACTTCATGAAGATCCAATCTTAGGGTAAAGTTAAGTAAAATGCAAAGAGGGAAACTCTTTGTATCATATATATGAGGATTCAGAAGTTGAAAGATGCTCAACGTCCGAGGAGGATATTGAAGAGGCATCGATCTAAAGAATTAAGAGGGAGTGTCAATCTTTAACACTAGAGGAAGAAGAAGTCTTTACTTCCGGGTCAAATGAAGAAGGATTATATGTCACTCCTACAAGCAAAGAAAGTATAACAATTTCAATTTGTAAAAATAAAAATTATATCATTTACTTTAAGTATAGGAAAAATAGATACTACAAGAGCAAGTGTCTAAAGTTGAGCAAGAAGAAGGGTCAATTGTCACTCAAGGGCAAGGAAAAGCCAAAGGAGGTCGACTCCATGGTACACAATGGCAAAGAACACATTGTGTGTTTTTCTTGCAATCAAAAGGGGCGTTACCAGAACTAATTGTTGTACCCCGTGGTTATTTTGATGTGATCAACCAAGTTAGGTTAGGTCCTGTTTGTTACTGATCCCTGTGTCTAAGTGTGCAGGAACGCAGGAAGTCGAGCGAAAGATGCAGCTAGCGAGAAGGACGACACGGGAAGGAAGACGACGGACTCGGTGCGTCCGAAGGACGAAAGAGCTGCGGAAGAGTACACTGGTGGACGAGAAGAACGTGCGCGATGTTCGACGGATGAGAAACCGGGTCGGAA
>JBBMJZ010000036.1:14960921-14977259 GCA_037833815.1 Zingiber zerumbet
CAAAAAAAAAAAAAAAAAAAAAAAAAAAAAAAACGAATAATAAAATGTGATAATGATATCTTTGAGAACCGTTGCTAACCAACCTCAATGAGACTGAGTTGGTGATGATTTTTTGCTTCAAGGGAGAAGCAGCAGACCTACCTATTTTCAGCAAGATGCATGTCTAGATTAGGAGGGTTTGACACTTGTTCTACTTATTATATTGTTGGATATGTATGAATAGAGAAGAGATGGAAGAGGATAAAAGTTTCATTGTGAATAAGATTTTAATCCCATATTAGGAGTTTCTTGGTATATTGATTCGTTTATATTGATTCATATGCATTGAAGATGTAAACAAATGTATAGAGAGATGCTCTCTCTCGTATGTGGG
The DNA here is from genome assembly GCA_037833815.1 of Zingiber zerumbet. Taxonomy (NCBI): domain Eukaryota; kingdom Viridiplantae; phylum Streptophyta; class Magnoliopsida; order Zingiberales; family Zingiberaceae; genus Zingiber; species Zingiber zerumbet. The sequence continues at coordinate 14,961,295 of JBBMJZ010000036.1, forward strand.
TGCACAAGGGGGTGCAAAGGGCTCGAATTGTATTTAACCATGTTGACTTGTGTGCGGACATGACCTACGCATGCCAAATGCCAGACCAGTCAGGGTAAAATTTGTCCAAGTGGAACAATCAATATTTTGCCACGTAAACCTTTTGTTGTTGTGTAACGGTTACATTAAATTCGAGCAGAGTACCCGTGATAGCAATCAGGTGCTGCTCAGTTCACCGTGAACACCAGTGCTTGGTTGGAATCACGGTCAACGCTTGTATCTTGGGAAATAGACGACCCTAGTAAGCCTCAAAGCACAGCTAGAGGTGGGGCGAATATGTTTCAAGGAAACTGCGACTCTCGCAGCCCTCGGTCCTTTTTCCAGCTCGGGCGACACTGTTCACGAATTGAGCTTCCCGGTCGGTTGTTCACCCGCTCGGGCTCCTCTGCTCGTCCAGCCGCTCGGTTGTTCTGTTGTTTGCTCGACTGACCAGTTTCCAGTTCGACCGCTACGCCTGCTCGAGCTGCTCTGTCTAATCAGCTGCAGTATCCGGTCGATCCACTTGGTCTCTCGCTTGGACTTCTCGGACAGTCACCCGCTCGGCCAGCCTCTCTGTTTGTCGGCTCTGCCTGCTCGGCAGATCTATCACCTGGTCGGCGCTCGGCCGATCTTCCACTCAGCCTCTCTACTGACCTGTCGGTCGCCCGAGACATTAGGTCGCTCGGCCTCTCTGCCCTACAGGCTACTTGGCTGCCTCACTCGGCCTCTACATTCGTTCGGCCAACCACTTGCTTGGTCTGCTCCGAAAGCTGCTGTTCGACGACTCAGTCCACTCTGCTGCTTGGCCGATCTACCCACTCGGCAACACAGACCTGCTGCTCACCCGATCTGCCGGCTGGGTGACTCAGCCCGCTTTGCTGTTCTTCAACACGTAACAGAAACCAGCCTCTATTGGTAGTCTGAGATTATCTGCTCAGATTATCTTGACTATAAATTAAATTTAATTCAGTACAATTTAAATTCAGTTAATATCTTATAAATCTTCGACAACAAATTATTTTTTCCCACATATATTTGGTGATATTGATCAATCAAACAGGCTAGAACATCTTATGCAGCGTGATAGTAAACGAGTAGGTGCTTTCCTAAGCAATCAGGTTCGATTTCCACGTAGATCATACCTACAGCGCTCGATATATATAGTGGGTATTTATCTGAGGAGTATATTAAAGTGAATGGATCCATGAAGAAATGTTTAGTGATACAAAGTCTGTCGATTATATTAAATATCAAATCATAATTAGTATTCTATGGTATTTATCTGTTTCTTTTTATATTAAATTTAATTTCTTTTATTTATTTATTTATGTGAGTAGATGATCAATCCTGCCTACCAACCTATTGAATATAGTGGGTGGAAGCAATCGACTAAAAAATGACAACAATAACTGATAATTAGCTACAGCCTAAAGGAATTAAAATAACTCAAGATCACAAGAAGATAAAGAAGAATGCTTTCTAGTCGGGAGGATTGTTGGATATTTTAAATAATTGAAAAAGGTTTGAAAAAAAGTCATAATTTTTTAGAGAAGTTATAGCCTTTGGAAAAAGCATAACCTTTGGTATTTTTAATATGCTTGGTTCTCTATAAAAGATGCTAAATTTGATGAAAAATAGACACATTCTTGTTCTCCTTTTCCTTATTTTTTGAATTGTCTTAGTGCAAAGAAAAGACAATTAGTTTCATTTAATCTTAAAGGATATTTGGTCTTTATGGTGCACAATTTATAGACTAAATAAAACCTTAAGGAGAGTATTTGAAACACGATTTGGAGTTCAAGATTTGTCTTAGTTTTTGAGTACTAGCCTCGTACTACACCAACAATCTTAAGGTTTTCTGCTACCATCCAAAATGGCTAGTGATGTGAAAGACCTAACCTCCAGTATAGTAAAGCTTGACAGGGTTGATGGTGTCAACTTTATATGTTAGAAGAAGAGGGTTCATTTCCTCTTAGAACCCCAAAAGTGGTTTATGTGCTCAATACCCCAAAGCCAACGCATGAAGGAGAGGAGACATTAGACGAGCTCTATACAAAATAGAAGTAGGAGACGGATGACGAAATCTATAGAGGTCAAATCCTCAGTGCCATGGGGGACAACCTGTTTGACATCTACCATACGGTAGAAACCGCCAAAGAGCTGTGGGAAAAACTTGAGGCAAGGTACATGAGAGAAGACTCCACAAGTAAAAAAATTTCTTGTTTCAATATTCTTTAATTATAAAATGATGGGCAATAGACCCATCATGCAACAATTCACTGAATTAGAAAGAATATTATGTTGGCGCAATTTGCACTAATAGTTAAACCTGAGTTTTGATGAATGACAAATAAGTTAAAGTTAGACATGCTACGATCTAACCTTGTTACCGAGTGTGCATGGTTAACTAACTCTAGTCAGGATGTTCGATTCCTAATTGGTTAAAGATCGGATGTGTGATTCTAGGAAGTCAGTATGTTCAATTCCTGACATTTGAAGTCCAGATGTGGGATTCTGAAAAGGGTCAAGATGTGCGATTCCTGATTGTAGAAGACCGGATGTGCGATTCTGGTAGGTCGGGATGTGCGATTCCTGATTGAAGAAGACCGGATGTGCGATTCCGATAGGTCGAGATGTTTGATTCCCGAAGTCTAGATGTGTGATTCCAGAGGTAACTCTACACCTGGTAAATAGAGGTAAGTCACTGGAGGAGGGTAACTAAGTGAGAACGCGTCCCCGTTCGAAGGGACAGTAGGTATCAGTCCAATTTAGGTTCATTTCAAAAATCTAAATTGAGACCCTGACTAGATCATGATCTCAGGGAAACATGGTCTAATTATTACAACTTATTATTACTATACTAACATTGTCTTGTAGGTTATTGGACTAACACTTTTTGTAGGGCAAAAGGAGCACAAAAGACTTTGGGTGAACAGTGCCCGAGGCGCCTTCCATGTTATGGAAGACGCCTTCGGTGCTATAAAAGGTGCCTTCCGCAGGATAAAATTCCAGGCTTCCTCACAGATAAGGAGAATTGAGTTTGGGATCAAACTTTACAGGTTGGAGGCACCTTCAAGGCTATGGAAGACACCTTCCACACCTTTTATAAGGGTGTCTCGACCAAGCTTCAAGAATCATCACTTATACGATCCTTTACACATCCATTTGAAGTTTTGACTACTCTGGCTTCCTTCTGTTACTTCATAGAAGTCTGTCTGCTACCAAGCTACCTTTCTGAGTCATCCGATCATCTCCGGTAGATCGACAACAACACACGAGAGCTCTCAAAACTGTTGGTAACAATTTTATTAAGTGTTGCAATTTTTACCACTGCTCTAAAAGAGAAGTGTAGGCTGTTACACTGTCCCTATATCTTGTATTTGTTTATCTCTTTCGGCAGTTTCGGTAGACGCATTTAGTGGATTACCCATCGATAGGTCCGCGTGACCTGACTCTTGGAGTAGGAGTCACCAAAGGCTCCAAACCAAGTAAAATCGAGTACTTGGCTTTCTTACTTAGATTTCTGTCGTGCACTTTGTTTTCTAAAATTGAAAAAGTCAGAATTTTGAAAACCATGTGATTCACCCCCCCCCCCTCCCCCCCCGGTCACGTGCTTCTCGATCCAAGAAGTGGTATAAGAGCAGGTTCTGCTCTGAATTGGTGTAACCACCAATCAAGTCGGGGAAACCATTTTTTTTTTAGTTTTTCGTATCTTATTTGAATTGGTAGAACTTACCCTTTCAAATAACTATTTCACGTTCAATTTTTACTCGAAATTGATGCAATATCACTCAAGTCATCGACATATTTCTTTTTCTCAAACACTACTATTCCAAGACTAAGTCTTGGTACCCTCTTCTAGTTTTTTTTTTCAACAAATTAAATAGCCCAACTTGAGGGATTCAGCATCGCTCGTCCTCCTCTCTTCAATGGAAATGACTTTACATACTGGAAAAAAAGGATGGAAGTTTATTTGAAGACAGACATCAAGCAATGGTTCACTATCCAGTGAGGGTACTGGGTGCTTATAGATGAAGCAACAAAAGGACCACTCGATCTAGAAAGATGGAGTCCAAAAGATAAAAAGAAAGCCCACATTGACTCCAAAGCATTGAACACGATCTAGTGTAAACTCACAAAAGAAGAACTCAACCAAGTCGGCCCACACGAGAACACAAAAGAACTATGGGACAAACTCATTGAGCTACATGAAGGAACTCCTGATTCAAAGGTAACGAAGTGCAACCTACTTCTTAATTCATTATTCAACATTAAAATGTAGGAAGGTGAGACCGTGAATTAGCTCCACGCTCGAATCAAGGACATCCTCAACAACCTTCACCTAATCGGACACCAGCTTAAAAATTGGGACGTAATAAGGTACACTCTTAACTCGCTCCCTCGAAACACACTGTGGGCATCAATCATAGATGCCTATAAGGTTTCAAGGAACATCTCCAAGTTAAAATTAGATGAACTATTTTGCGAACTTGAACTACATAAATAAACTAACGACCCAAAGATCGAGAAAGAAATTCCTTTTCTTGCAATTACTTCAAAGGGAACTAAACCCGAAGCTGAAACTGAATCTGAATAAGAGTTAGACTAAGAAGAACAACTGGTGAACATGGTAAGGAAAATGTTCACCAGACGCAAGAAAAGCTTCACCAGAGGCAACATGAAGAAGATGTCCACATCTGCATCCAACAACTCAAAGTCAAAGTCACATGCTATGGCTGCAGTAAAAAGGGGCACTTCAAACACGAATGCCTGAATGAAGACAAAATCAAGAAGAAGCAGAAGAAAGCACCGAAGGTGTCTTGGGACGAGTCTTCCTCGGACTGATCGGGAGCAGATGAACCGAAGCAAGCAAGCTACTTCACACTGATGACAACTGGAGATGAAACGAATCAAGACAACGAGTCTAAAAATGAGTCGAGCCACGAATCATCATCCGGGTCAAACCAACCCGAGGTAAATTCCTTTATCAGTGTAAATTCTTTTAAAATAATTATTTGTCTAAATAAAAGATTAATTAAAACTGAGGAACACGCTAAACAACTTCTAAAGGAAAATGACATCCTAAGGAATAACTGAACATGAACTCTGTGAATAGCCAAGTTCAAGACAAAGATTTAACTCAAGTTGTAAAACTTGAGAAAGAAAATTTTATCCTGAAAAGCCAAGTTAACGAGCTCAAAGGGCAGTTGAAAAATTTACCTCAAGATCCAAGTATCTAAATATGATACTTGAATCCCAAAGAACTGTGTATAATAAATTCGGGCAAATCTAACTCAACATTTAAATCATTTTTAACTCTAACTCAAAATTCAAATTTAACTAAATCTTGAGTTCTAAAAGCGTGTCTAACCACGCAAGTAGGACTCAATCAGTACTATGCACCAAAGAATAAAATTCACTATATAAATCCAAATAAATCACTCTCAATCTCAAAAATTAAACCTCCAAAAATAAATTCAAACCTAAAATTTAATAGACCCAAATTAGATAAAATTAATGTAAACTCAAAGCATAACCAAATTTATTATAACTATAAAGTAAATCGACGCAAACCTAAAATTTAAACCCAAAGTCCAATAATTCAGGGGTGGCTCTAAACTAGTTGGCACCTCCAAAATAACTACTTGGGTAATTAGGACTAAGATAAATAGGGACAAAAGTTTAACTTAATAAACGGTATTGGAGAAGTTTTAGATGATAGTAGGTTAGGGAAGCTCTGTCTATGCATGTTTAGGAAGATATGGCTTCGACCTGATGTATTTGGCTTAGTGGAACTAATTTAAGCTACCCCTTACTAATCATAATTGGTTAAACCAAAGTTTTGTATTAAGTTTAGTGGATAGGACTATTTAAAAATTTTTAAAGGCATGGTTACTTTAATGATGTCCAAGCGACTCACAACAGCTTAGAAGTTTATTCAAAGAATACTTGTTTGTTAAACCCAAAGGTAAACTTGAATCTAACACAAGTTAAACCAAACCCTGAAATTCAATCTAACTCATCTCATAAAATCATAGGATTTCCTTATTGAAAATATAGATCGGGTGAGATGAATAAAGATTAAGATCAAATTTAAATTAATTAAATTAAAATCAAATTCAAATTAATTAAATTAAGATTAACTTCCAATTAAATTAAGATCAAATTCAAACTAATTAAAATCAAATTCAAATTAATTCTTTCTCTATTCGTGTGTTTCTCTACAAGTTAAACCCTTTTCTCTAATTTTTTCCTCCCAAACATCAACAATGCCTCCTAGATACACTCTAACTTAACCTAACTAGTTATTTATGGCTATTTGAATGCTTTTTGTGAATGTTTGCATGTATCAATTTCGTTAGGAAACGACGAAATGTTGTACCATCCCAGCCTAGTTCGAGCAGTGTCCCCTCTGTCGATGCTAGATTTCCCAATGAGTTAGAGTACCACTGACTTACTAAAAATAATATCAGGTTCGAGGGGAGGATATTTGAAAAATAATTTCAAAAATATATCTTGAAACTTCCTAAAATTCTATTTTTGAATTTGAAAATTGTGTTTGAAAATTGTTTTAAAAATTATTTGGATTTTTCGACTTGGAAATTTCTTTTACTCAAAATAACTTAGAATATTCTTATTTAAAGTATTTTGAAAATATTTCAAAGTTAAAATTCTTGTTTAAAGTATTTTAAAAATATTTCCAAGTTAAAACTCTTGTTTAAAGTATTTTGAAAATAATTCTAAGTTAAAATCTCTTGTTTAAAGTATTTTGAAAATAATTCTAAGGTCTTGTTTAACATATTTTAAAAATCTTTCTAAATTCTTGGCTAAAAGATTTTTTTAAAAAAATCTTTCAAATTCTTAGAATTTTGTTAAAAAAATCTCTTTTAAAATTGTTGACAAGCTTATTTTGAAAATTATTTTGGAAAGTACTATGCAAACTAATCTTAAAATATTTTTAAAAGTTAGTATATTTGAAAACTACTTTAAAAATATCTTCGGGGCTACTTTAAAACTTTGAACTGATATAAATTTTGTAAAAGTTAGCTTTTAAAACGTGTTATAAATTTTGAACACTTTTTCAAAATTTAGTAGAAAATTTTTAAACTCTAAACTCCTCTCTATAATAAACCTGCAAGTTTTTATACTTATTTTGAAAAGTTTATACTCACTTGTGTGTTTCAATACTTTGGTATACTCGTATTTTTTTATGAATATCAAAGGGGGAGTAAGGGTTAAGTAAGAAAAAGTAAAAATTTGAAAACTTTAACTCTAAAATGTTCAAGGGAATAGAATATAACTTGCTTAATTTTTTGTTATTCCTTTTGCATTATTTTTTCTAACTCTAACTCAGGTTATCATTGTATTAAAAAGGGGAAGATTGTTGGTATAATTTGTTCTAATAGTTAAACCTGAGTTTTGATGAATGATAAATAGGTTAAAATTAGACGTGTTGTGATCTAACCTTGTTATCGAGTGTGCAAGGTTGACTAACTCTAGTTAGGATGTTCGATTCCTGATTGGTTGAAGATCGGATGTGTGATTCCAGCAAGTTAGGATGTTCGATTTCTGACATGTTGAAGTCCAGATGTGGGATTCTGAGAAGGATTGGGATGTGTGATTCCCAATTGAAGAAGATCGGATGTGCCATTCCTGTAGGTTGGGCTGTGCGATTCCCGATTGGAGAAGACCAGATGTGCGATTTCGATAGGTCGGTATGTTCGATTCCCGAAGTCCGGATGTGTGATTCCGGAGGTAACTCTACACTTGGTAAATAGAGATAAGTCACTGGAGAAGAGTAACTAAGTGAGGGCGCGTCGTCGTTCGAAGGGACAATAGGCATTGGTCCAATTTAGGTCCATTTCGAAAACCTAAATTGAAACTCTGATTAGATCCTGGTTTCAGAGAGACAGAATCTAATAACTACTCCTTATTATTACTGTGTTAATATTATCTTGCAGGTTATTGGACTAACACTTTTTGTATGGCAAAAGGAGCACAAAAGACCTCGAGTGAACAATGCTCGAGGTGCCTTCCATGCTATGGAAGATGCCTTTGTACTGTTTATGGAATGTGCCTTTGGTGCTATGGAAGGCGCCTTTCGCAAGATAAAATTTTAGACTTCATCGCAAATAAAGAGCAATGAGTTCAGGATTGAACTTTATATGTTGGAGGTGTCTTCAAGGCTATGGAAGGCGCCTTCTACACCCTTTATAAGGGTGTCTCAACCAAGCTTCAAGAATCATTACTTCTACAATTAAAACATGCAATTTGATTTTTATCTCATTCATAACACTGTTATCTAATTTGGGACTCTGATGGGATTATCCTAATTAAGTAATTAATGTAGCATATTGTTACACATTTTATGAATAGATGGTAAATCAAGTTTTTGGCATACAGTACTATACATTATTTAGCTTTTTTTTGTTTGGAAAATATGATGTGTTATAAAATTTAAGTATTTTAATGCAAGTGGTAGCTACTTTGAGTGAAGTTTGTCAAATTATTCATAAAATTGTGTGATTTTTTGTTACTTATGCAAACTGCTATTGTTTAGTTTAATTTTGTCGAATTCTACTTTTTAGGTGCTTGTCGTCGAGGTCGAGAGATGAAGCTGATGGCTATCGTCAAGTTCGGGAGGGGACGGAGATGGCGCCGCCGACGACCGTCGACGACGGAAGCAGTGGGGACGGAGATGAAGCAGTTTGCTTGGGTTAGGGCACAGAAAAAGCTTTCGGGGAGAGAAGTGTTCGACGAATGGATTTTGGCACAGAAGCACGTGTTTTGCAAGCTATTTTTTTGTCGTTTTCTGACTGGGACACGGGGACAAATATAGTTTCAGGATAGAGAATCCGAACCGGGCAAAAATCTAGTATCCTTAAGTTGCAGCCGGCATTTCATCTTACAAAAATGCAGTGAGGCGAGTTGAATAATGAATGCTACAAAAACAAAGTCAAGTCAAACCGAACAATCAGAACTCGAAGGCAACTGAAGTGAATCGAACTATACAAGATGAACATGATGTGCATGTACATACCAACAACCAGAAGCACAGGATAGTGGCATCCTGGTTCCGAAACAATTGGATACACATTAGCATTGAGCCAAAGATAGAAGTTCCATGTTTCAATCTCTGAAATATTTGATAGCACAGCTGAGCATGAGAAAGAGGGGGAAGAAAAGATTAACAAAACACCAATGACTGACTAACGACGATGATGGTACAACAGGCTATGCTGGCGATGCGACAATGCAGCTGCAGCACTAGAAGTGAAGTTGCCTACATTGAGCCACGCTTGCTTCCAGTGGGCAATACGGGCATTTGAAAGCCCGTGTGCTGCTCTTAGAGAGCTTCACTATTGATTGCTTGGAGAGAACATGGCCACAAGGCATCAGCATTGGAGGGTTTTCGTCACTCCCTTGCTCCCTTAGCACTGGACAAACGAAGATGGAGTGGAACTGAAATTCTTTGCCAAGGTCGATGGGAACTGGGAGTTGCTTCATTGCTTGCCACTCCTGTTTCTTGACTGACATCACACTTTCAAGCTTCAGAAGCGTCGGCAGTCCTTGGACACCTGCGGCAATCGCCACACTGAACGGGCTTTGATATGACTGACCCACGTGACTGCAGAATTGCTGCATGAATTCATCAGTCAGTTTCTCCCAATGGTTTGGGGACAAAAGATCTGCATAAGGGGATTTGTGGAGTTTCCCAGACCATAATAGGCAACCCATCAGCTTTGGAATCTCAACTTTGTGCGCAGACGCATTAGGAGCCAAATGTTTCCGGACATAATGGAGTGCATTCTGTACACAGTCATTCTGCAGTATTTCTACAAATTGCAGCTGGTGGAGCTTCAGTTCAAGATTTGACCCATTCTGCAGTAGCCATTCATTGTGGCTGGAAGCCCAATTAAGTGCAGGTTCAAGGTTTCTGCACTTCATAGCCTCCAGTATTCCATACATTTCAAGGAAGGGAGTTTTCAGGGCTGCAGCTTCTGGCTCGTTTGCCTCGCTTATAAAGCAGTCTCCCAGATCAAATAATCCTTGCCTATAGAAGTGGCTTGCAATAATCTGATTTATTATATGCAGATCAAAGTTAACATTTCGATATGCCTTTGATATGTCTGGATTGAAACTCTTTTCAATCACTTTGACATATTTACCAAGTGCAGCGTTCAGATCCTTTTGGAGAGCTTCCTGTTGGTTCACTGGGGCAATCTCATTGAGTTTATTCTTCAGATCCGCCAGTATTTGTTTTGGGTCAGAGTAACTAGTAGCGTTCTCAATTGACTGCATCTTCATTATTGCCTGTTCAATCTCTTGCTCAATTTGGTTGATTAGTTCCTGGGTCTTAGAAGACGAAAGCTTCTGTTTCTTAGAAACTCGATCAAAAGCATCCTGTATGATATCTAGCTCCATGACTTGTTGCAGAACCCCACTTGCAGTACCTGTATGATATCAAGGAACCAATGTACCAACAACCATTTCAGCAGTCCATATAATTACAGGCGCATGATGGGCTCAATTTTCCCCAACTTAATGCAATTACGTTCAAAAAATCTTTAGAAACTTGAGGAAAATTTGAAGTATTAAGGTAGACACAAAAAAACAATACAGAAACCATATCCTCACATCTACACATGTTTGAAATGCTGCACCTATGGATAATTCTTAAAAACTCGAATTCTTCTCCAGCTATCAAGGCCATGTCATGAACAATTGATCACAGTCTCAACAATGAATAGCCAATTGAATATAGCATCTCCAGTGCCCTAAGTAATCAAATCATACCTATTCTTATCTCAAGATGGAACAATACTCATCGTTCTGCTACCTTATGTGCTTGGCTTTAGTGACCTTTAGATTAAACGTGCTCACTACATCAAATCACAAGGACTAGTTAGTCAACCCGGGTTGCTGCTCCACCCTGCTAATCAAAGGATACTCCTTATGCATGAAAGGTTAGCATGAGTATAATAATCTTGTTAAAGGTATTTGGTTTATTACGAATTACATGCAGTGGGTTTAGCCTCACATTAGAACTTCTAAATTTAGGATTTGACATGAGTATAGTCTTTATATTCTCATGTAATGATTCTCATTAACAGATACAATATATTTTTTCCCCAATTTCTACATAGTATCACCCTTTTATGGTAGAGTTTCTAAAGAGATATTTCCGTTAGGGGAGACCATTGCCACTGGCAATGACCTCCCATCATCTCTTGACCTGTTCTCTCCTCCCTTAATCCACCTCTTCTATTTCTTCTCATTATGCTATGCCGAATCCTCTCTGCCCTCTTTATTGACACCAAGCATGTGCAATCCACCTCCTCTCCAGTGTCTGTGCTGCATACAATAAGGTGCTCTTAGCAGTCAAATTGTCAATCAATCCCCATAGGGGCTGTTCAGATTGTTCAGGAGGGCTCTCATACAACTCTTATTTGAACTCACAAATCTTCCGAATTAGCACTGCTGATCTCTCCAGTGTTGCACAAACCCCTTCTTCCTCTCTCTCATATGCACAATCACTAATTCGTATTGTGCACAGAGGCCAGGAGCAATGTCCTTACTCTCAATCTTGTGAATGATCTCAATATGACACAGCTCATCCAACTAGTACAAGAGCAGATCAAAATGATCACCAGATCTAGCTCACAGGATTCACAAGCTCATCACCTCTTCTTCTGTGCAACTTCTTCACACAACATATCTTTGAAGCTAAAGCCCATCTACCGAACTCTGTCGCATTAGATCATTTGTTGTCGTTGGAGTCCATTGAGGTCAATATTGCTACTCAGCACCTTTGTTGGATGCTTGCAGCACTGTAACTCCTGTAGGCCACTTTTACCCTTCCAAATTGACCTCAAGAACATCCTTCTCCCTCTTTTGATTTTGTTCTAGCAAATGTCCTTAGTGGAGCATGCACAACCTCCAAATACCTATGGAGAAGCTATACAGAGATCCCAAGACTCCAGCTCATCTTAATCTTTCCTCCTCTCCGCCTTCTTCCCTATTGTCAATTGCTCTCTCTTCTATTTTCTTCGTCAATGTGTTGCTTCTCCCTCTATTTTCTCATGACTCCTACATGTGGAAGACTCTTGATGTTAGGAAACTTGATCTCGTATTTGTTCTCAACAGAGTCTTCTCTGCATTCGCCCTCTTCCATCTGCATTGCAGGGGAGTCCTTAGCAGCATCTTGCTTAAGTTGCTCCTCATGCTTCAGTGGTCCGACCTCTTCTTCCTATACCTACCTCCTCAGGCTGCTACCAACACTTTTAGACAATGTATTTGCTCCCTTCTTATTTTTATCATCTATAGTGAAGGCCTAGATAGATAAAATGTCTTTTGTTCTCATTTTGCAACATCTAGAAAAATATCAAGCTATACTATCCATCTCAACTGAAGATTTGAACAAAGAAAATTTTTTGTTCTCATTTCATTACATCCAGTAAAGGCTAGAGTTATGCATCTTTCCTCCAAGATCTGGAGTGTTTTGTTCCCTTAGTCTATAATGTGTCATTGCATGTGTTGTATGCACTCACTTCAGGGAGAAATCCAACCAAGAGATCAATTCTTTTAATCTCTATGTATCCTTTCTATCTTTGTCGATGTATTGATTTGAGGTCAAAAATATAGTTGGCAATGTGGTCATCTAAACTTGAAGGGATTGCTGACTACATGCTCCATTTAACTCCTTAACTTTTGTTTCATCTACATGTGAATAATATGCTTGTCCTACAATTTCTAGTTGACATAACAAGCTAGATAAAGGTAGTGTGTCTTCTCTGCTTGAGGTAGAGTGCTAAAGAGGTATTGGGTTTATTAGGTACTATTCTCATATTAGTATTTCGGGATTCAGGATTGTATCATGAACCTATATAAACCCAAGCAACAATTGTTTCATAACACAATACAATAGTTTTCTTTCCTATATTTCCATAGATTTCAAAACCAAAGTGGGCCAATAATAACCTTGGATAAGTCTATACATTCATATACTTAAGAAGTGTAACAAGAATGAACCAACATTTCAACCAAGCATTTCATCTTTGTGAGACCACCAAAGGAATGGGACATCATAGCTCTACTATACACATATTAATACTCTGTTTAAAAAAAAATTAAAAAAAAATAAAAAAATCATTTGTTATCAAAACAAACAATGCATCCTTACCAGAACATTGCAAGAAAGGTATACAATATCACTACAATTCAAGTAATATTGATGCAAGTCAGCACTTTTGCATAAAGGTAGAGTATAAAATACATTGAATATACTCAGCCAATAATATGTTCGGCAAAATCATGTTAGTTCCAATTATCTTTCACAGCAGCCACCAAGAAACAAGCTGAGATTGTGGTCCCTTGTTTATACAATAAATAATTGGCAGCATGAAAATGATCCCTTGTTTGAAAAATATGTAATGAGTTTAAAGGATTAATTATTTGGCATTTTATTACAAAAGAAGTTAATATTTGAACCGAGCATGATTTGAGATTTTGTTGTAAAAGTTTAAAGTGCTAATTAACTATTTCAATAAAGTAAATTTTCCTGACCACTTGCACTTCAAAATAGTAATAAACTAATCACAATCTCCAATAAAGAGAGGTGACAAATGTACTAATTACAAGGAAATCATTGATGATAATGTTTCATAGAGTAAATTACTAAATTTGTAAGTCAGTATAGTGATAATTATCTTTCAAATTACATGGTATCATATGTTTAATTTTGTTTAACATAACTAATGACTACACTGTAGCATGGCAATTTAAATGCTAATGAGACAACCTTTACTAGCTACTAAACTTAACTTGTTTGCATAACTTTGTGAATTCTGTTGAGTCCATATCAAAGTTGCTACACACCTATGAATATAACTAGAAATAATATGATTTTGTCAATATATTATAGGTGAGTATATTCAGCTTCTGTTTAGTACTCTTGTCTTTCTGGAAAAGCCAGATCTGGATCAATGATTCAATATTAATTGGCTTTCAGATGATGCTATCTACCTTTCTAGTAAGAAAAAATTGGTTGCAAGGATTGTCCCCACTTCAATACATATAAGATAGAGACAAATTCAAAATTCAGTAACCTTTTTCATTTTTTTTACCAAATTCAATATCTCCACACACTTCTGTATAGATTGGGACCTCCTTTATCAACTAATGTACTACCATGGAAGGTTTGAAAGAGTATGCAAAACACTATGTCAGCAATCCATTGTCTAGCTCATGTGGTATACAGGAGCATATACTAGAGCACATATAGCCAATATAAAAATATCAAACATATTTTTGGTATATAAAGTATTGATCAGTTGCACAGAAAGTATTTAAGTAAATAGGACAGACTTTTAAGTTAATATGGTCATGTTTAAAGTGGTTTAAATTAACCAAATACAAATTTTAAATTACACATGTTGAACGCATATGACATATATGCAGCCATATCCTGTCGTTATATGCTTCCCGTCAAAATCCGCCTAGGCGGCCATGTTTACGATCCAAGAATGGTTTTTTTAAAACCATAGCACCTCAACTAATTTCACCCAGAAATTTCAAAATTTTGATTGTATTCAAGTCTAAGCGGCGATAATATATGATATCTATAAGAGTATAAGAAGCCAAAATTCTCCACATTTGAGAATAGAAGACAAATCTATCTAACATAAAAAGGGGAATCACAGATCGATTTCCAGTTCAGTACCATTGGAAAACCCTAGGAGCAATCAAACTCAATCCAACGTGATACAAGAAACCCAAAAGAGGAGGGAAGGGGAAAAGCGCCACAAAAATCCAAAACCTAGGACTTTCCAATTGGTCCACCCCATGTCAGGCAATGAGACAAGCGCGGCCATCGAACAGGAGAAGCAACGGAATAAGACGCAATGGCATAGAGATGTTACCGATCAGAGAAGAGGATGTGCCGGAGGATCTCGCCGGATCTCGGTGGTCGCCTTTTTGTCTCGCACGCCGCCGCAGGCCGGAAGAGGGAGAGAATTCGATCGGAAGGGAGAGGAATGCGAGATATTAATGAGTTAAGTCGGAGGGTTCCAGTTGCAGCTTCTAGACCCGGTTTATCTCCATGTGAATCCGGTTTGATGGGAATTGTAATCAATTCTTTTATTTGTGGACGGATTAAATAATTGTTATTTGGTTCATGCAAATTTTTAATTTTAGTTAAATTATATTTCATGGAAAAACTATATTTAAAAAAAAACAAAGTTTGATGATTACCAAAACAATATAAAAAATGACTAAAATCATTAATGAATAAGGTGTAAAAATCAATTTGACCCGCCAAGTCCAATCCGATCTGAGTCATCGGATTGAATTCGAGTTAGAGGTTTTGGATCGATTTAGATTTAGGATCCGAGTTTTTTTATAGGTTAAACTAAATTTTATTTTAAAAAATAAAATATTTTATGAAAATCAATAATAAAATATTAATATAATAATTATAAAATATTATAATAAAAATAAAAATTATAGAAAAAATGAATTGGTCAGTTTAATTGAGTTACTCCAATTTAAGATTTTCAGATGAAGTTTAAATTCAGATTGAATTAAATTTTTTTATAATATTCTTAGTTCAACGCGAACTCATCTAATGCATCTAAAATTACACCCTTGTTAATGATTTGTATAATCTCCCCTAGTCCTATGAAATAAAGAATACAGATATATACCTCCCTTATCTTCTAAATACTAGTAGCCGTATGTGATTTACCTCTTTCGTGTTAACCCTGGGACAGATTGACGGGAGCACTTGAGACGAGCGTATTCATCTTTAACCACTAGAAAAGAATGTACCACTTCAATAAGTGTGTTATTAAATAATTTTGATGTTTAAAGATTTAAGTTAAAAAAATATATTATATTTATTAATAAAATAGATATTAAGCCGAGACCAAGTAATTGTTGATGAAGAA
>JBBMJZ010000036.1:14977359-14988440 GCA_037833815.1 Zingiber zerumbet
ACAATATCATGTCATTGTGGAGATATCTGAAAGTTTTTCGATCTAACACAAAATGCTAATGGGGTAAAGATAAGGTTGTGCATGACAAAGGAAAACAAGTAGCAGAAGGAGAGAAAGCAAAAGAGGTACCATTACAATGTAGGATCATTCATGAGGATAATGGGGAGTGAATGTCCTCTTACTTTATTTTTCTTACTCGTGTCTATAATTTTTTTTAGTACATGGTGAAATATAAAGATAAACACAAATGCAATGCAAATGCTTTACTTTTTTACGTGATTTGGAACGAATAATTTCTACTCTAAGGTCTATGGTTCATTGGTGAGTTAATCCCAAAATCTCTCCGTACTGTCTCCTTCTCATATATGTCCTTAGAGGTGGGGAAAAACTTTAATTGTTTATTGTTCCCACGGGACAGACAGATGATTATTACATGGGGCGTTATCATCGAAAAGTCTAGTGGTCAATTTCTGACAGTAAAATGCTTACCAGATTTCTGCACACCCCCATGCAATAGTCATTATTCAAAAGGTAAAAAAGTCATCCATGATTATCTCTTTATAAATGACTGTGAGATCGATCGTGTGGAACGTCTAGGGTCAATATATATGATCTTTTGCCACCTAAAGTTGGGTAAAACTCTTCAACTATCAACAAACTACATTCATCTAGGTTGACTGCACCTGCATCTATTTGACTTCTTATCTCCCAACAAATACATGAGTCTATTTATCTTCAATTTGTTAAGTACTTCACTGTAGCATCCGAATCATATATCTCTCATAGCCAATCTTATTGTATCAATAGCTCTATGCTTGGATTCCTACTTTTCCATCCGTCACCTAGCTAATATTTTCATAGTTGACAGGCGAATTGACTAACCCACAAATATAAAATACAATGCTAGTAATCTAGCCCGAGTTGATTACTTAGTTGAATCAATCATCAGACAACTGAAGCCAATCTTCAATCGACTCTCAACAACTAACTGTAAGGTTAAGTCCTTGCCTATTTCATGTACCCAAAACCAACTTAAGAGTGTTTTTTGTTTTTGAGAAATAATTGACTATTTTGGCAGGGATTATAGAATTGCAGTAATAATGATATTTAAACCGGCAAACGAACGGCTTAAACTGATTGACGGTTGATCTGATTTCCTTTTTCTAGACAGGCAATAGAGTTTGTTTTTTCAGATGTGGGACAAAAGCGTGGGCACCGGCAGCAATTAATGACTGCGATTTCTGCCTATAAATGACAGATACCGTAAAAAGACGTCGTCTTTGGGCTGAATCCGATCTGGAATCAGCTCCCGACGACGAAAAAGATCGAGTTGGGGGAGATGCCTTGTGGCCGATACTTCCAAATGGAGGAGAATTTGAGGTTTGTTTCGTCGAGAAAAGAAAGGATTTTTTATTTGATGTCCTCACCTGGTCGTCGATGTTGGTGAGGATTGTTGCGGACGGTAATCTTCCTTTCTTGACCAAGTTAATGTAGTTTTCCTGATAGCGATCGATCCAATTATTCTTCTTCCTCAGTCGAGATATAGACGCTAAATTTTGCTTCCCAGCGAGTGTTCTTCCAGTTAATTTTTTTTTTCTTTCCATCTCTTGTAGATTTTGGGGATCATGGGATTTCTAAGCGTCGTGGGCAATTCCTTCGGGTGTTCCGCCACCGGAGAGCGGCTGGTGTCGGCGGCGAGAGATGGGGATCTGCAAGAGGCCAAAGCCCTATTAGAGGTCAATCCTCGACTAGCTCGGTACTCCACCTTCGGCGTTCGGAATTCGCCGCTCCATTACTCCGCAGCTCAGGGTCACCATGAGGTAGCCAGAAGCCTGCGTCGGTTGATTTTGCTTCTTGTTAAAAGCATCAAAAGAATCTCTAACTTCATTTGGTGATTTGCTGTTCTCCAGATTGTCTCTCTTCTGATCGAATCTGGAGTTGATGTTAACCTAAGGAATACACGAGGACAGGTAGTACCAAAAACGGTGCTGATTTTCTTGTCATTTACTCTGTTCAACTCGTGTTAATGTTGCAGACTGCATTGATGCAAGCTTGTCAATATGGTCGTTGGGAGGTTGTTCAGACATTAATTATTTTCAAAGCCAATGTAATCTGCAATTCCACCTACACTCAAAGATTGCACGCCAATTTCAGATTCTCATTATCTTTTAATTCAATGTTTGGAAACTGGCCACAGATTCACAGAACAGATTATCTCAATGGCGGAACAGCTCTCCACTTTGCAGCTATAAAGGGTCACACTCGTTGCATACGTCTTCTCCTTGCTGACTATGTTCCAAGCATATCTAACTTTTTGAAAATGATGAGGTCAAAATCAAAACGGGAATCATCTATTCCTGACTTCGACAAGAGGTATATTTAGGTTTGTTGGTATCCTGTGCCTCTTTTGGAATAAGATTTGACCTCCTGCTAATTGGCAGTGCATTATCTAAGGTTGTGAACCAAAAGGCTGATGGAGGCATCACAGCACTGCATATGGCAGCACTAAATGGGCAAGCAGAGACCGTGCATTTACTACTAGACTTGGGTGCTAGTGTTTCTGAAGTCACTGTGAAAGATGGGTCAACAATTGATCTTATTGGTTCGCTTTTCTCCTTTTTTTTTCTTCATCTACCATCTATTTTCTTGTGGAATTACGTCCTTCATACTTGGTCAGTTTTCCTCAGATTTAGAAAATTTCTTTGATCTTTGTTAAATAGGGGAACATATTAACAAGAGAATTTGTTTTTCTTGGTCAAATATGGTCATGGCATACTCAATACTTAACCTTTGCAGCCTTCTTTCATTATTTTTATTTGCTCCTATATAGATAGCACTGAAAATTTACAATTATTGGATCATTTTCAGAAGTAAAACAGATTTTACGATTATCTAATCTTACTCTCATCAAAGCTCAAGTCTGCATAAATCCTTATAACAAGTATTTGGGCCTTCATTAAGTAATTGTGTCATCATCTTAGAGGGAACCCACCCAAATTTTTTTAAAGAAAGAAAAGGAAATTCTGAATTTGTAATGTTAATTTGGTAAGCAATGAGGAAAATGAACCCCGTCCTATCTCAATTCCTAATTGTAATTGCTATATTCATAGACTTGTTCTACTTCATGTAGCTTTGTGGGGTAGAAATGAATGCATTCCATATGACAGTAGTCTACGCTCTCTAACACTTATCGTCTAGGCCTCATGACTTGCTTGAGAAAAGTGGGAATGAGCTGCTTCACATATTTCAGGTATCTACCAATTCTAAATGACAGGATAAGAGATACATGGCTTTGTACTTATCTACTCGGGCCAAGGGTCATTTTTGTGACTGAGAGTAGAAGTTTGAGGCTATTGTCTGGTAGTGCACTTGTCTAGAAATTGCAACAGTAGCTTCAATTGTAGTAGAAGAGGCACTTATTTCAGTTGATCACTAAGAAGTATTAAATTAAAAGTTTTGCAATTTTCACTATACAAGTTTTTCCACTGGAGATCACTATTGTCTGCAATATGTTTCAGTTTTTCTTTACTTTCTCTAACTAGTTGACCATATCCTTCAACTTGATCACAGTAGATTTACATAAAGCAATTTTGTTTGATCTATTCATTCATGTAATAGACGAAGTAAGGTCAGTTATATGAAATAACTACCTTTTAATCTTATCGCGCAGGTGCTGGAAGCACACCACTTCACTATGCGGCTTGTGGGGGAAATGCAGCGTGTTGTCAGGTATTAATTAGTTTTTCATTCTATCTGTAAATATGCTATATCAACGCACGATATATGGGCATTCAGGTTCTTATAGCAAGAGGAGCCAGCTTGAGTGCTGAAAATGATAATGGGTAAGTTCCTAAGGTTTAACCCATGTTGATTTATGATAAATCTCATAGAGCTAGAATTCTGCCTATTACTTGACTACTTGCATACATTTCTTCCGCCCCTCAGATGGACCCCTTTAATGGTAGCCCGTTCATGGCATAGAAATTTGATTATAGAAATCCTGAGTCACAGATCAACTGGTCGCATAAAGGTTCTCCCCTCCCCATATTTGTCTATTCCTCTTATGAGCATCATGAAGATTGCTAGGTAAGTCTATTTGACTTTTGTTATTTACAAACTTAAAACTGTACCCCTTATCTTTTGCCCTAATAAACTACTCATACGCAGAGAATTGGGTTGGAGGAGCACAACCCAGTCACCTGCATGCACTGATCCTTGTGTTGTTTGCTTGGAAAGGAGATGCACAGTAGCTGCTGAAGGTAAACTGATTCTTATTTATTAATGGTTTCAGTTTATTTCCCAGCTAATACTGTGTTGGATTATGCCATTTCAATTGCCGATTGGGTGGAATGTAAAGCATATCATAATGAAGTTTCTTTTTTTCCCTATTTTACTTCTGTTTTGTCGTGTCAGAGTTCAATCTACATTAATAAATATTGTTTGCACCTACATAATTATAGTTACCACAACAAAACCACATTAGCTTCAGAGTAAAACATAGTAAAATAAATCAGCATCTCGATGATAATCACCGACAACCGTACATGAAAGCCATTGAAATATCAGCCTTTCTTGAAACTAAGGGAAGCAGAGGAAAAATTGTTAGCCACTAAATGCTAGCAGGAATTCAGTGGTATGACAATCTAGGTAAGAAACAAGATCGACAAAGAAGATAGTAAACAAGAATCAGAACATGCTAACTCAAAGAATATGAAAATTGAAACACAAAGGGGAAATACCTCATATACACTAATGCAACATGGTATTACCGATTAACATATACCATTGCGTTAAGGAAAGCTAACAATTATGTATAATACATATCTCAAATAGTAATACAATAAGTAGAATGAGAACTACATTAGTGCCTTGCAACTCTATATTAGCATATCATAATAACCATTGCACAAGTAGCTTTGAGTGTGAAACCTATGGCTTGCCCCTTCTCTCGAACATTAATGAGAGGTACACTACATGCACTCAAACATAAGTACGATTGCCTCACTGGTAGTCTAAAAATGCACACACTGGCCAGAACAAATGGCGAGTAGCTTGCTGATTTGTGTTGGCCGAATCATGCAACTTACTAGTTCTTTCTTTAAGTTTTTAGGAGTTATACAGCAATACTCGAAACTAGGGAGTTAAGTTTTTTGGAAGTTGCCCTCTGATGTACTTGTAAATGTTTCTTTCTACTATTAATACACGCTCACTTGCCTTGTGCAAAGAGTGAGTTATCATTACAATGCTTACATACCTGCCAACAAATTAGTTGAAGGTCCATATAATTACATGCCTGAAGGCTCGTTGGCATAAGGCTCTTAATGAAGGCAAATGGTTAGGAGCCAATAAATCATAAAAATAGCATCAGAACTAGAAAAGTATATTGTGATACTCAGCTAATCAACTCATTGCATACATGTTCCATGTATGAATAACCCCATCACTATAATGAATTGGTATCACATTTATTTCATGATAAATAATGTATTTATAAAAGGAGCATCATGCATTCACTAGCACACATTATCTACCCACAGAATTCATGTGAAATCTCTAGAGAAATAAGCTCACAATCTCATAAACATATCATTATCCTCTATGATATAATTTATGTGTATAAACAGTCCAAAAAATACCATAAACACTAGTGAAAAAGGAAAAAATAATGGCCATATAATTTAGCAACTCTAGACAATGCAAGTGGATCAAACACTAAAAGGAAAATAAAATATCATGTCCAAGTTAAATTGGAGAAGGGAAGGAATCAAGGTTTTGCCACCTATATATGCATTTGATGGGACTCGCATTGTCTAAATGAGGGAAAGAAGCAAGAGGGGTTTAACCTAGAAGACGAGAACAACGGATGGTTAAAAATCATTTCTATTGCATACCTAGGGTACCATTTACATCACCAATCATTGAATCACTAGTTTGGAAGGAGGAAAGCCTCTACTCAGATGATTGAAGGAAGAAGCATATTACATTGATTACATCTTGGAAAATTAAGAGGAAAACCAAATTGTAGAAATGATGATAGACTTTAGCACAGAAAGATTCGTACACCAATCAAATAAGTCGCAAGATCTATTATTGCCTGTGCATACCTTTTAGATTTACAATAAGGTGCTCTCATCACAAGTAGTGCCTTTATGCTATTGAAAATATGATCATTGTCACTTTGATGTCTCCACTCAAATAACCCACACAACTTGAGGTAGCAAGCACTAGTGAGCTTCTAAATGCTACTACTAAAGGAATCATGCCATCCCATTGCTATGACTTCCACCACCATGAAACCTCCTAGATCTGCTTAGTAGCATAGGGAGAGGGTGAGTAAGGCTCACCAAGATGGTACAGAGGATGCCTCATCAACACTTGAAAGGGAGAGGAAAGGAATTGAGGTCAACAGGACGAGTGAAAGAGGAGAGCATTCTTTAGTGGGACTATAAAGGGGAAATGGTTTGATTGCGACCTTGACTGTGTTGAAGAATGAGGTGAGCGTGATCCACATTGAATTCCACAAAGGAAGTCAACTGCAAATGTCGAACTCAAGATTTGGGGGCAATGATGGCCAAACCTTCCAAACTAGAAAAGAAGGGCTTATGAGTTTAAGAAATGATTCCAATTTGCATTTTTAAATCATGATTCCTTATTATATATGCCCAAACAAAGAAATAGGTTACATCGACACTGGGTATGCCAACTTGTCTGCTTGTGAATAATGCAATTGTAACAGCTTCTAACAAATATAAAGTCTTGTCTATGTTGCAATAGCTTGCTACCAAAAACATTGCATCATTTATTAAAACTTTACTTCTATCTAATTAAGGTTGATGCAACTTGAAGTCAAATTGTGTTAAGAAGAGAGCTAAATTATTGATGAAATTGTGCCTCATACTTATCACATCACAGGTTGCAACCATGAATTTTGCACCAGATGTGGCCTGTACCTGTGTTCCACCACCAACACCTCAACAAGCTTGTTGGTGCCACCGGGATCCATCCCTTGCCCCTTGTGCAGGCATCCTATTGTCTCATTTGCCAAAATTCCTGGAGTGAGTCCAATCAGGGAGCTGCCGAGAAGGAGCATAAGCTTGTCTCTATGCACTGCCTGCCCATCTGTGAATGGCTTTGGTGCCACTGCACCAATGACTGCACAGTTCTGTAAGCCCGAGTTCCATTTCACCAGGGCCCCTCCTTTTGGCTCCTCTTCTTTCAGGTCACTTAGCTGTCAAAGGTTTCCCTCCATGAAGATGAACCAAACACTTTGCATGGGAGTTCCTGAGACAAGCCCCTCACTCGTGAGATTTTCAAGGTCTGGCTCGAACTTAAGACGAGTCTCTTTCACATCGCAAGCCATTGTTACTAATGCTGAGAGGGGTTAGTTTTTTCACCTTCATCAATTCTTTTGTCACCCCTACGATTTCTGCTAT
Source organism: Zingiber zerumbet (assembly GCA_037833815.1). Classification (NCBI taxonomy): domain Eukaryota; kingdom Viridiplantae; phylum Streptophyta; class Magnoliopsida; order Zingiberales; family Zingiberaceae; genus Zingiber; species Zingiber zerumbet. The sequence continues at coordinate 14,984,793 of JBBMJZ010000036.1, forward strand.
GTATATTTTTGCCAAGTTTGTTCAGTAGAGAATCATGGATTCTGTAATTAATGTTTGTAGTTAAAAACAAGTTTGTTTGTGTATACTGTAGTCAAGTTGTTGCTATGAATTTTTTTTAGCTAAGAAAGCAGAACTATCAAATCTAAGTGCATTAAAGCAAGATAATTTGTCCTCTCGGGGTGGTGCGTCGGTTAAAATATGGAGTATTACCACATGAGGTTTTAGGATCGAAATTCAGCATGTCTGAGCATGTCTTTTCCCATGCCTTGGTCACATATACTAATAGCTAGTAGTTATCTGTGATTTATCTTCTCCATATTGGTCTAGGGATAAATTGGCAAGGATACTGCCATGAGTAAATCAATTTTTTTTTGACCATATTAATGCAAGATAACTTGATACAGTGTTGGGCTACTAAGCGTTAATGCATAGTTCAAACCTTCCAGTCTCAGAGATACTGACTGCGTAGAAAAATGAAAAGAAAGGAAAAAGATACCACTATTTATGTTGTGTTCCCAATCGAACGGAACTGAAAAGAAGGAAATACATACACTTTCATTCTATTGCATGTTCATCAGAAAGGAAAGAAGAGGAATTTAATTTGAAATTGGGTCCATAAAATTAAAATAATTTTTTCAATTTATTTATAGGAGCGTGTGCTAGTATTAAACCACCCAACTAATTGAACTTTTATTTTAGAAATTCACTAAACCATGTCAGGTGATAGCTTTTGGCCGTGTCAAGTGCTGGAACTATCCTCAGCATGGGACATGGTCATGCAAAATGATACGGCCAACCCGTTTTCCCTATTGAATTTGTTCTCTTGAAAAGTTCAATTAATTCGATTTTCAATTAAATTAATTTTTGTTAAAAAATTCAGTTAGTTCAAACAATATCAATTTGTTCTATTTCAATAAATCCGGTTTTGAAACGCTTAGCCCTAATAGTTCAAACAATGTCACCTTTCCTTCAGAAATTTTATCCTTAATAGAAAAATAATAATAATTTAAGGTTCATGCACAACGATGAAAGAGACGACCTTCTATAGGACATGATGTTTAGGGTTTGTGGCAGCTCTATATTACCTATAAACTAAACGGCTAAATAGAGTAAGTCATTTAATCAGATTATCATCATAAAAATTATTTCTTGTCCTTTACGTGCCATAACTTTACTAATCAAATATAAGAATTCAAATTCATTTTCTTAGAATTACAGTTAAGAATCAGAATATAATAGTAATTGCAACACAAAGAACACTTTTCACAAGTTTTATATTGGTTCTCCTGGATATCAGATTCAGGTCAAGCAGGAAACTCCATGCTGTTGTTGTACATCAGTCAACTAGATCAAAAGTAAATCTTTAGGGCTAAACTATTGATGAATTTTTAGCCATCCATTATTTAGCTGAATTACTCATTGGCCAAGGAACAAGATTAATTAGTATCCATGTATGAGACACGTCCTTCTAATTCATCTAAATTCTTAATATAAAGAACAAGACTCGACAGTATTTTGGTAATTGAAAGGCAAGGGACTTCATGAAAACATACTGTTCATTCTTCCTGCCTCAGGAAGCTCATGTAGAAGACACGCTCTGGGATGCAATTGAATCTGCAGCAGGAGATGGTCGAACATAGACTCTTGCCTTCCGCAATATCTCAGCCACAATCCAGTGCTTTCTTTTGCTCAGTGGCCTAGAAGGATCCAACCTTACCTGGGAGCAAAAGCTTAAAATGCCATCAGAAATTTTTTTCCAAATACAAAGTCAGCTTAATTCAATTTATTTCCGAGATAGTCGTCATATGGTTCATGCTATTTCACTCCAACTTATCAACAAGTCATTTTCACTTGAAATGAAAAGGGGACATTCAGTCACATATTTAAGATTAAAGAAAAACAACATTGGGAACAGAAAGCAGGTGACTTACCATTTACATTACAAGGAACAGCAACTGTTTGTTATTCGAGATGAGTGAAGTTAATGATAATAACACATTTACAAATGCCATAACTGTGATTATGGTAAGATGCCTTTTTCTTTATTAACTAGATACTTCCATCTACCAGGCACAAATTATATGAAAGAATGTGTACTTGGAAAATGCAACATTATCAATAAGCAGAAGTTGCCTAGTAGTGTCTTTAAGATAGATGCATCAATGAACCGGCATATCTTGTGGAACTAGCCCCAAGTTTCATCTTTGACAAAGAAATTTCTCTCTAAGCTCCAAATTCTTAGTGCCATTGTTTAAGGTGGCAGTGGGTCACAGCTACTACTCTTGATTCCTAAAATCATCCCCTTATATTCCAGCAAATGAGCACAGATCTGAAGCACCTAATGATCACAGCTATAATATCAAATCCAATGATTACATAGGAGATGAAGGATATGGTTATGGAGAAGTTTATGATTTTCCATGATTCCAGTATGAGCATGATTGTTTCACATCTAGAAATATCAAATAGCTTTAAATCTAAGGGAGCACATCTACAATTATTCTTTATTTTTCCGTGATTTATCACTAATTTCATCCTTTACTCTGTTCCAAATAACTAAGAAAAATCAAGAATCAGTGTGACCTTCCAAGATTTATCCGAAAGGCAGATCACCCTGGAGATCTAGAGTTACAAAGCAGATCCTAATCGGGCTTGCATATGTTCACTCGAGGAAGATCACCCACTAAATCAGAGTGCACAACCACTGCCAGCCATTCTCCCATCACGGCTACTCTCTGTGTGTAACAGCCATCTTCATCATGTTTCTCTGGTATAGACCTCAAAGCAGTGATTAAAAGAGCACAGCGTTCAACTTCACAACTTCTCAATCGATTGTTTCATGAAGCCGAGAGTCCCTTATGCATCCACCTGTTCACTTCGTGTTCAAGAACTAGCTATGTTCCCACTTTCAGAAACCCCATGCATTGTTGCATTCCATCTGCTACTCACCACATATAGGACTGAGCATTTGGTTACAACCGAACAGATTGAACCGAACTAACCAAACTTTTTTTTTGAACAAACCGAATTAAAACCGAACAAATCAAACCCATACAAAATCAGTTAATTCAATCGGTTACCGAATTAACCATTTTTTTTAAAAAAAATAAATGACAATTTACCAAACCGCATAGCCAAGTTTCCTGAAAACTCAAGCTATGTATCCAACTATCATATTTACCAAAACATGACAATTAAAATAATATTACAATAATTATAGAATTGACCAATGTTACAATAATTTTTTTACTGAGAATTAAAGCACCAATGAAATTGTAGAGATATCACCATCTCAAAGTTTGTGCAAATCATCTCCTTGGTCAAGTGTGTCTTCCATTCTGATAATCTGGAAACTACTTAGGCTACGTTTGGTAGGGTATAATCTGCCTTATAATGTAATTAGGATTACATTACAAGGCTGATTATTTTGTTTGGTTTAGCTTTAAATTTGTAATGTAATATAATCTCGATTACAAAAGGTAGTGAAGTTTTGTAATCTGGATTACAAACCAAATACTATGTAGTCCGATTACATTACGATATCATTATTTAACTAAAATTTGAATGTCGAATATACCCCTAGTCGGCCGCCCGCCGTTGAACGTCGGCCGCTTGCCGCCCGCCGCCCTCCCGTCGCCCATCGCCGGT
>JBBMJZ010000036.1:15000011-15017548 GCA_037833815.1 Zingiber zerumbet
CGTTGAGGTTTGATTTCTTCTCCTGTTTTCTTTCTGCATTTAGTTTCCGCTGCTAACCCTAGTTTGTAGAGAGAAAAACGAGCGATTTGGGGCGGCTATTCACACCCCCTCTCTAGCCGCGTACGAAAGGATCCTAACAAGAATCCCTTCCACACTTTTCTTTCACTAGCCTTTAATATGTCATATATTTGTTGAACTTCAAGTGTCGATATTTCATCTATATTTGAATGATCAACAATATTCATAACGTCATAAACCATTGATTGCATTGCATTCTCATTAGATGATGATTTCCCTAAAGGAGTTGTACGAGATAAAGAAGCAACCGAAGTTCCAATACAGTGAGACAAATAAGGCTCTCCATGATAATACCAGTTGTAGTAATTTAGAACAAATCCTGTTTTACAAAGATGTACTTTCACAGTATCCTCATCACGAAAAGCATTATTTCTACATTTGGAATGATTACACGGACAATGTAATATGACATCATCCATACATTTTAGATGACTTTTTGTAAAGTTCACAAACTCTTCAACTCCAGTAAAATATTCTTATGAGATAAATCCATTTTCTAATCTATTATACATCCAATCTTTGTTCTTGTACATTCTATCCTAATAAACATAAGATTGATTATTTAATAAGTATCTAATTAATACGATAGAGGTACTACACACATGATTGATTGTATTCACAAACCATACCATGAATATAAAAAATTAAGTATATAATTAAGAAATTGTCCTTTTAAAGCAATGATCCTAGGTTAAAATTCTACAACTTGCTAAACTACATTAAAATCAACCAAAATATAATTCTACAACCTAGAAGTGACAAATTCCTGACTGCGAGCTCAAGGGAGGCCAAGAGGGTCGGCCAATCTAGCAGCAGCGCTGGCTAGCTCGCGGTAGCGCTTGCCAGTTCGCGACAGCGAGTCCTGAGTTAGGCTAAGCTTGCTGCCATGATCTCAAGGCTGGCCAGAGTCGCTGGCATAAGCTCAGGGTCGACCAAGCACCCTGCCACAACCTTGGGGTCGACCAAGTTCCTCTTTGTTGTAAGGTCGGGGCAGGCGAAGGTTGGGGCCGGTGTAGGTCGCCGCCGTGAGCTCGGGTCCAACTAAGTCGTCGGCATGAGGTCACAGCCGACCAAGATCACCGCCCGTTAGGGTTTAATTGGTAAAATGGAGGAGAGGGAAAGAGAAGATCATACCGGTGGGAAGGTCACTAGAGGAGAGGACGTCGGAGGAGATGAATGCCGCAGGTGACGGACGCCGGAGGAGACGCACGCCAGAGGAGACACACATTGGAAGAGAGGATGGAGACAATCGCCGAAGGTCACAGACACTGTTGAGAGGCCGAGAAGACGCACACTATGCCTCAAATCATGATATTAGTGATGGAACTATTAGTTCCCTCGCTATATCAGGATTTAGGGCACAGTGCGTCTTCTTGGCCTTTTTCCAGTTGTCTAATTAGTGACAGGATATTAGTTCTGTTTCTATATACCGACAAGAAAAATATTTCTATCTCTATTATTAAATATATTACCGTTATGTTATCGTTAGACAACAAAGTCCTAGTCCACGGGACTGGGCGAAGTCTTGGCGAGTCAAAAACTTTGGATGGAATCCTAGAGTCGAAGACTCTAGGTGAAAATCTTGGGGGTTGCAGACACCAAGTGGAAGTTTGGACGGGCCGTGGAGCGGACGTTCACCATGAAGTCCTAGTGTCTCGGACGCTAAGCAAAAATCAAGGCAATCTGGAGGACCGGTATGACAAAAGGTAAACTCTCCTGAAAGGAGTAGGTGATGATGCATTCTCCAAAAAGGGAACAGTAGGTGTCGGTCCGACCTAGAGTTTCAGCGAAACTCAAAAGTCAAGATCGGACAGTCCGAAGGTTGTCAAAACTTATCTTTACATGTTATTTGCCTTTTATTCTAATTCTATTTTGCAGGAAGCTAATAATTTTTTAGGTTCAAATTTGCCCTTGTTCAGTTGACCAAACGTCCAGATCGGTTGACTGAACCCTTAAGTTAGAAGATCAGATTCCAGCTCACGATGAAGTATAGACCGAGGGAGGTTCAATCGACCTAACGATGGATAAACTTCAGATCGGCTTGATTGGATCAGATAAGCTGAGGAGCATCGAGGGTTTGGTCAACCAAACGACGGGATCAGTCGACCAAATAAAGGTCTTATTTGAGCAGCCGCATCTGGATGAAAAGCTCGGCAGATTCAGATAGGATTAGTCGACCGATCAGCGTCAAGTCAAATTTAATCCAGAGATCAGTGGATCTGGGTCAGGCTCAACTCGGCTATAAAAGGAGGCCTCGACCAAGCACTTCAATAATTCTTTTAGAACAGCTTGAGCTCTTGCGCGCACTCCGAAAACTTCTAAACGCTGCTCCGAAGACGATCAAGCAAGAAGATCAATTTCTCCAAGTCGTTGGTAACTAGTTTCGTTTTATGCAATACCTGTACATTTCATCTTTGTAATCAATACTTGTAAAGATTTTTCGATACTATAGTGATTTTCCGATAAAAGCAATCAATGATTGCAGACCTTGGAGTAAGAGTCATCACAGGTTCTAAACCAAGTAAATCCTCGGTGTGTTAGTGATTGCATTGTTTTTGTTCCTTTATTCTGCTGCATCAATTCTGTATTTTTCGAAAAACAAAATAGCCACGAGAACTATTTACCCCTAGCACGTCTCGATTCTACAGGTTCTATATCAAACATGATCTAGATCTGGAATGGGTCAATGGGTCAAACACTTGTTTACTTAGTTTGATGGATCGGTTATGATTTTATGCCAAACTTAACTATGGACCAACGGTTTGAAGTGTTAGTTCACATACCATTTTTTTTTAAGTATTTGTTAGAACTATAGGTGCACTAGTGATTCTAATTGTTGGTTAAGTTTTTTTAATGATTTAGATTATTTGATCATTTTTCAATCGATAACTGTAGTTAACTGATTGTTATTCCCCAAACTCTACAAATAAAATTACTTCATTTCATTACTTTTTTACATTAACTTCTCTAATCTTGTCTCTTAATTCTCAAATTTCAATTATTTTCAACTTCAAGTCTTCAATTTTGAATACAAGGAAAACTTAGATCTCAAAAGGATAAAAATAACAATTCCAAATTTAGATCTCAATAATGATTTTGAATTTAATGATAATGAGCTAGAGTCATTTCCGAGATGAAAGAAAGTATTGAAAATTTCAAAGTTCGAGATACTTCATCACTAAAATAATCTTTTTCTTATCAATTTTTTGAGAAAATTACTTGTTTAGAGGAATACGTGCAAAATATAAATATTGCGCCACATCCCATAAATTTCAAATGGGTGGCCCTTATAGGTCAATGAAGTAACATGTTAAAACTAAGCACATAGTAGACGATCATTCTTAAATACAATTATTTAGATTTGTATTGATTAATGGAGGTACATATTTTAATTTACTTAAATATTTGGATATTAAATTAAGATAATCATTAGATACATTTATTTCTATTGAATGCATTTTTTAGTTCTAGGTTGAATGTAAATTTAAGGATTTTTATCAAAAATCATTTAATCTATTTGCTAAACATATTCTCAAACCATACTCATACAATTAAAATATTAGTAAGACAAATTAGATTTAATTGAAGAATTTAGTAAATTAAATAATAAGATAACTTTATGTTTTAATATTTGGAATGACTCTTGACAAACTCATTCATATATCAATGCAACTTGTCATTGGATGGATAACTTTTAGTTAATTCAGAAACAATATCAAATTTTGATAAAACATACATTACTTATAACATATCTCAATTGATATGCTTAATTTTAGAAAAATATGAATTAATATTTAAAATAATTTTAATATTATTTGATAATATTAGCTAGGTTTTTTTACCAATATAATACTAGTTCTAATATTACAAGTAGAGAAGAACTTAAAATTGTATATCAATAAGTTATTAATGATTTATATTTCAACTTATGTTATATTTGATATTTATGCAATGAATTTAAAACTTTTAAAAAATAAAATTTGACCAATAAAAATTATTATTTCTTATTTGTAATCATATCATAGTATAATGGAATAATGAAATAAAATTGATAAAATTAATAAAATAAGATCTAATTTTTTTCACATAATGTTCCAATGTATTAGAATTCAAAATATTTAAATTATTATGAGATTCATTTATAATTATTGTGTTTATTTTTTAGATAAAATACTAATAATATCAATGTATATTTATTTTCACACTAATAAAATATATATAATAGTATTTATAAAATTTTAAAAGTATTTAATGATACAACTAAACAATTATCAGATATTTATTATTTTATTTCTCATTTAGTTATAATAAAATTCTTACAAAATAATTTCACTTTTAAATGAATATAAAATGAATTTTTATCTCCAAATGTATTAGCAATGAAGACAAAATAAGGGAAATATTCCTATTTTATTCCTAGTATTTATTTAATTCCATTTATTTTAGATTAGATTTAAATTAGATATTTTACATGAATGTTAATTATATATTATGATGCTTTAATAGTATTTAAAGACTCTTCCCATCTTGATTTTGCTTTTATGGTGCATAATAGTAGTAATAATTTATATCATATTTATTGTAGTTTAAAATATGGATTAAAAGTTTACATGGTTGAAATACAAAGTACTAGCAGTGATAGTGGTTTAAAAATTATGAAAGCATATTATGTGAATGAACGAAATGATCATGACAAGAGTTAAATTCGTCCTAGGACTATTATGCCGTGATTAAATATTTAAATTGTCACTTAAGTATTTATCGTTTGAACCCCAACTATAATATATTTGTAAAAATTTTTTCTTTAAATAGAGACATAATTAAAAGATGTTGAGCTTATGTACTGACAGCTACATGCGCATTTATTCATCATGAAAAAATTTAAATTCTAGACCAGAATTATTTTGTATCTTCTTTTCATTTCAGTGTCACATTTGTTATATAACAAATATTTTGTTTCAAAAGTAATAATTTTGATGAAAAACGAAATTACGTAAGTTTTGATTCTCGTAATTTGATGTAAGAAAATAATCTAGCAAACTTCACAGTTAAATCCTAAGCACAGGAACTTTTGTTCTTTTACGATTTTAATAAATTTTTAAAAATAAATATATATTAAAATAATTATTTTTAAATGTATATTTTATATTTTACCTTTAAGTTTTTTGAAGGAAAAAAAATCATTTTCTAATTTTAAAAATATTATATAAATAATGGAAAGGCAAAATCTGAGGTCAAAAGTCGAATCATCATGTAATCCAACGGATGTGATCTGTTTCCAGGCTGGGACCCAATTCCCCCCTTTCGATTGCGACGCTTCCTTGAAGCTTTTACCACTTGAATCATGTACCCGAAATTCACCTAGCAACTCATTCTTCGACACGTACGTTGGGAATGGAACTTCAGCTCATCTGATGCGTCAAAATAGATCGGGTAGTTAAAGTAGACGTCATCCCATCCCAATTCCTACCACCGATCAATTTCTAACACAATTATCCTCTGAGGGAACGGGACCCATTTGGGATCAAATAGTAGCAGCGGTAAAATCTGGAGTAGTGTTGTCGGGGAAGGTATCAGGTAAAGTATTAATAGAAAACTCAAGAATTAATCTTCTAATAATTAATGTCAATTCCAAAAACTGCATTATAAGTTACGAGGCATGCTACGAGAGCTCGTCTCACCCAACTCCTCTGCTCTTCGTCTTCTTCTCTTCGTTTTTCTTTTTGCTCCAAAATCCTCAACCTCGGCGTAGATTTGGGGATCGATGCAGCCAAGCGCGAGAGATATGCAAGTGCAAGGCAAAGCCGCGGCGTCGCTCAATGGGATCGCCGCCTCCTCCGACCAGATCGCGCTTCCTGAACTGCAGAACGGCCATGGTTCGCAAACTCCATTCGATCACGGAGGCTCCGTCGGACACGATGACTTCCTTGACCAGATGCTCTCCGGCCTTCGCTCCCCTTGGGCTGAGCTCGGAGCTACTAAGGCTCCCTGGGACGCACCGGACTCGGAAGGCCCCACCGCCGCGCAGAGGATCTTCGGAGTCGGGAAAGAGGCGGAGGATGGCTTGCCGTACGCTCCATTTGATGAGTCCGCTCTCCTTGCTAACCGGCTCCGACAGTACCAGATCAGCGGCGGGAGCTCGCCGGTGGGGAAAGCAATGATGCTCCCGCTCAGTCATCATGGTCAGCAGCAGATGCTAGCCACCTCCGGCGACTCTGGATTCCTCCCTTTGCCTCTGACGCTTGGGAGCTGCGGCTCTGTTGATTCCCCTAATTCCACTGTGAGTCGTTCTAACTCCCGGTTTCTTCTTCTTCTTCTTCTTCTTCTTCTTCTTCTTCTTTGGTTTTAGCAATCCATTTTTAGAAAAAGGAAAACCTAACTTTGCTGTGAATACTCGATCGGAATGAAAGGTGGGCGATGGGCTGTACAATGGATTCAGCGGAGCTCTTCAACACACTGAGTCGGCTAATCAACACACTTTTCCTCATCCCCAGGTTTTACAAAAAAAAATCAAAGTTCTAAAACAAACCCACTTATTTCCCCCCCTTTTTCTGAGCATTTGTACTTATCAAAGTCCAAACCAAAAGCAGGGTGCGCCTATGCTTGGCCAGAACTTTGGAGCAGCGTCGCTGGCGCCTGGACTAACCCAAGCCCCTACTGCGGCAGTCTCAGCCTCGGCCTCCGCCGGCGGTGGCGGCACGGGGCCGCCGAGGCAGAAGGTGCGAGCTCGACGGGGCCAGGCCACAGATCCCCACAGCATAGCCGAGAGGGTATGAAAGTACATCAAAAACACAATAGAAAATGACTATCACTCCCCGAAAATCGTTGCTTTCAATTAAATTTCGAAAGCGAGTGGTTGGAAATGAGAGCAGACAGCTAAAATAAATGCTTTCCCCCGTCTACTATTTCTTTCTCGTTGCAGTTTTCCTTTCCCAACTTTTTGTGCCACGCCACACAGTCCGCACCTACTGCTGTGCTTGCATTTGTTTGTTTGTCCTGAGTCCTTTTCTCTTGTGTGTTATTCTTTGTTCTTATTCACAGCTGCGCAGGGAGAGAATAGCAGAGCGGATGAAAGCTCTGCAGGAGTTGGTCCCCAACGCCAACAAGGTATCAAAACCTCTTCCTTGTCATCTGCAATCTTAATTTCCAGTTGTTGATTTAATATATGCATTCATAAGATACGTTAGATGGATAAATTAGTCATCTTGTGTAATTAATAAGCGATGGCCATGAATACTCGCTTGAAGCTCTGTCAAGTGTTTATCTCTTATAAAACATCCGAGGATGCTTCGAGATTTGCGCAGTCATTGGCTCGTGCCATTCACCATTTGCAGGTAATCATTAATGAGGTAGAAACCTACCTAAACACAAGAAGTTCGACCATAAAAAATGAATAGTATAATTATTTTTGTGCATCGTGCGGAGAACATACAAGATCTAGATAAGTTTTAGTTGATTAAGAAATCAAATAGAAAGCTGGAAGAATTTAATGAAGAGGACATGATTGTCAACTGCAAGGATCTACCGTGTCATTTTATATGAGATCTCTTCATCATGATTATGATTGCATGCTGTATTGTCTTGCTCGAGACATCCCTGGTCGGCTGTCATGTCGGCCACGCACTCCCACGAAGAACACCCACTATATCAAACTGTTTCTTTTATTGCCATTACTGCTATTTTTAGGTGCAATAATTTTTTTTTATGGTAATCGAAAGCCTGTTTGCTTGACTTTGCATTGCAGACGGATAAGGCGTCGATGCTGGATGAGATCATTGACTACGTTAAATTCCTCCAACTCCAAGTCAAGGTAATTTCTCATCCTACTTGTCTTAAATTCTTTTAACATCTGTAATTTCCTGATATAAAAGTAAAAGAAACCGAGCAAATCAAACCATGTTAATTAAACGCATGGCATTCGCAACAAGTTAGAAAGTATTGTGTGGATTATTCATTCTTCAATAGTTTTTTATGATAAATGATCGGATATAAAGTAAAATGAGGCTGAAATTGATTAGCTTGCAAATTGAACAGGTTCTGAGCATGAGCAGGTTAGGTGGGGCGGCGGCTGTTGCACCACTCGTGGCTGATATGTCTTCTGAGGTGAGCATTCTAATTAATGTTAATGTCCTTGTGTACTTAGCTCCTTGGTTCTATTTTTTTTCTCCGTTCTTTCTTCGAGCTTCCTTGCTTCCTTGATCGATTTGTTACGTCAAAACTATTTTCCTTATGATGGCGACAACCGTGGAATAGAGAAAAAGCAAGCACTAGCTTTGGCACGCATGCCGTCCTCTGAATTTTCCAAATTACCCCCATTGCCTCGTCTCTCTCTCTCTCTGGCTGCGGGCTTCGTTTGTGTGTTGTGATTTGATGGGAAAACAATTTGAATGGACAGGGGCAGAGTAGCGCGGGTAGAGCAGTCTGCGCCGCCGGCGGTAGCAGCGACAGCTTGACGGTGACGGAGCACCAAGTGGCGAAGCTGATGGAGGAAGATATGGGCTCAGCCATGCAGTACCTCCAAGGGAAGGGCCTCTGCCTCATGCCCATCTCCCTCGCCTCTGCCATCTCCTCCGCTACTTCTTCCTTCCACCGCCCCCACTCCTCGTCCTCCGCCACGCACGGCCATCTCCACCCCCTGCCTAACGCCAGCTCCTGCGACCCCCCTTCTTCCCCCGCTGCCTCCGCCCTCTCTGCCCACTCCGCCATGGCCAATGGCGCCGCTGACGCTGCTAAGGACACCATTGTCGTTTCCAAAGGCTGACCACTACCATCTCCATCAAAACTAAAGAACACGGTGACTCAAAAAAAAAAAAAAAAGAGTCAACTTTAGAAAATGCATTTGACTTTGCCGTCCTTGTCTTTCCTTTGTTGTCTCCTCAGCAGTGCGTCAAACAGAACCCTCTCCGTGTTTTTTTTTCTTTCATCAGCCTTTTACTTACGACTGTTTGATCCTCCTCTTTTGCTTCTTGACCTGTATCTGTATCAAACTTTACTCTTCTCTGTAACTTAAATTATAGTTTGCTTTAATCTGCAGCTTATAGCGTGGTCAGTCTAGGTTGATTAAACTAAGCAAAGAATTATAGCACTACTGATAAAGTCGGATAAGGGATCACTTTAAGAAACAGAAATGCTATACGGGACAAAATTAGTGTGAGATCTCTTTATGCTAGATGAACGTCTCTTTCTGCTGTTATCTTAAAATAATTTAATCTAAATAATATTCACATATAAATTTTTAAAAGTTACAGATGCTGTCATTTAATTTGCATTCATTCAGGTCAATTAAATTTTTTTATTTATTTTAAGTGTTGGCCGTGTTGCCATTTTTTGCTGTCTAATTTTTTTACAGTTGGTATTTTTATTTAATTCAAATGAGTATCTTTATTTATGTATAGCTGTTTTAATTGTTTTTTAAATTTAGTTTACAATTTCATAAATGTTTTAATTTAATTTAGTTGAGTGTCTTTTATTTTATTAAGTATATTATTCTTATATATTGGTGGCAAAGGTGATTGATAGGGATGTAAGCGAACCGAACCGAGCCGAATAGTATCAGGCTCTAGCTCGGTTTGTTTAAGTTATATTCGGGCTCGAGCTCGAATCGAACTTTTATTACAAGGCTTGAACTTAACTTGTTTTAGAATTATTAAGCTCACGAACAGTTCGAGCTCAGTTCGTTATTAATTCGATTATCATAGTTAACGAACATAATTCGTTAAGGGAGTTCGGGCTCGTTTTCAAGCTCATTTAAGAGCTCGTTTTAATGCTTGTTTTAAGGTTCATTTTAGAACTCGTTTTTTGGCTCGTTTTAAAGCTCGTTTTTTTGCTCGATTTAAGCCTTGTTTTTTTGGCTCGTGAGCCTACAGATGAACATGTTCGCGAGCTCAAGAGCTGAATATTCTTAAGCTCGAGCTCGGCTTGATAAAACTGTCGAGTTCGAAATCGAGCTCAACTCGATAAGATAAACGAACGAACTCGAACGAACTTTTTACCGAACCGAGCTCTGAATAATTCGTGAATCGTTTGGTTCATTTACATCCCTAGTGATTCACTTGCCCTTTGTCAGTCCGTCCTAGTCTTGGGCAATTAAATAGCGTACAAAAGAAGGTATATATTGTTCGTGGTGGGAAGAGATTTTCATTTCTTGTAATATCCTCCTTCTCTAATAATGTTTTAGAGGTAATAAGGTGGTTAGACACATTTTTAATGCTTCACTAATAATTATCGCAGAAGAAGAGGGAGAAATCTACAGGAATTATAAATGATTATTTGTTAAATTTTATATCTAACTTTTATTAATTTCTAAATCACACATCATGTTTTATATTTATCAAAACAGCCCTCTTTTTTAAAATTTTCTTCTGTTTATACAGGTGCTTATCTAATCCACCCGAGTACTAAAGTACATTTAAAATTTAAAAAAAAAATCTACTCTATAAATTTAAAAGTATTATTTTTCTCTGTTAACAAAAATATTATCTTAAAAAAAACGTAAGCAGATTAAATATTGAATGAAATTAAAATGGAAAGTATGAATATATTCAGGAGAGTCTCCTTAGATTTGATTCTACTAAGTCTGAGGTTATGTGAGACTTTAACCACATCCAAATCAACTCAAAGTTGGACTAATGCATTTTTACGAGCCTCTTGAGTCTTATTATTCCTTTCAACTTTGGTTTTACACTCTAGATTGTTGTTGTGAGTTTTTAAAATTTATATAAATTTAGGTTCATTTGACACAAGCTCACTATTGCCTTAGACATATCATATTCACTCAATAATAACATCAATATCTTTTGGAAACTCTCTTGATTTTTATCAAGCCCAAAATTTCAAAATCTGAATATTATATGATTATAAATGAGTTTTAGTTAAAATTAACTAATGACCTTAGTCATATAAAAAACTCAATCCAAATAAGGGTCAATGCATTCCTAGCAGCCTCCTAAGTTTCATCATGTCTTCAAACTTTAATACCATGACCTAGATAGTATGGCATGAGTTTATGAAATTTAGATAGTAAGTAATTTTAGCACAAATTCATTATTGGACGTATGCCTATCATATTCACTAAATAATAGTACAAATGTGTTCTTGGAATCCCCTTGACTCTGACCATACTTAAAATTTCAAAATTTGAATATTATGTAACCCTGAGTGATTTTTGGCTAAAACTTACTAATGACCATTGAAACATCATAATCAACCCAAACTAGGACCAATGGTGCATTCCTATGAGCCTCTTGTGTTCTCAAAACTTAATTCGATAACCTAGATGTTGTGTTTTTTTAGAATTTAGATAGATTCATATAATTTTAATACAAACTCAATATTAGACTTAGATCTATCATATTCATTTAACAAGAGGATGAATATGTACTATGACCATGAACAAAATTTTAAATTCTAGATAGAGTATAGTCAATAATAAGTTTTGGTCAAAGCTCATTAATGGTTATACATATTCCAAAATCTAAAATTTTAGGCATGGAGAAGTGCATCAGTCCTAGTTTGTATTGATTCTGATGTGGCTAAAATTAACTAATGATCACATAATGTCTAAATTTTTAAATTTTATACATAGAGTCAAGAGAGTCCCAAGAACACATTTAAAATTTTACACGGTTAAGTGAATATGATATGTCTAAATCCAATAATAGCTTTGTGTCAAATTTATTCAAAGTTGTATAACTTTTAGAAACTCACAATATCCTATTTAGAGTGTGACACTAAGGTTAGAGGACATAGTAAGACTTAGGAGGTTACTAAGAATGCATTGATTTTAGTTTGTGTTGATTTGGATTTGACAAAGGTCATAAGTGAGTTTTGATCAAAACTCACTAATGATAGTACAATATCCATTTTTAATTTCTAGGTATATTAGGAGAGTCTTAGGAATACATTGATATTATTGTTTAGTGAATATGATATGCCTAAATCTAACAGTGAGTTTATATCAAATTTATTTAAAGTTGTATAAATTTTAGAAATTTACAACAACCTATTTAGAATGTGAAACCAAAATGGGAGGGCATGGTGAGACTCAAGAGGTTACTAGAAGTGTATTGGTCCTAATTTGGATTAATTCAGATATGACTAAGAGCATCGATGAGTTTTGATAAAACTTACTGATGGTCATATAATATCTAGATTTTAAAATTTTAAGAATTCTAAGAGTTAGAAGAGTCCCAAGAATACATTGATAATATTGTGGTTGAGTGAATATGATATGTCTAAGTTCAATAATGAATTTATGCTAAGTTTATTCAAAGTTGTATACATTTTAAAACAAAGTTAATGTAAATAGTCTATTTAGGGTGTGAAACAAAGTTGGAGGGCATGGTGAAACTTAGGAGGCTCCTAGGAGTGCATTTGTCTAGTTGATGTAGATAAAGTTAATAGTAAATTTTGATCAAAATTTATTGATACTTTAGGCTTATCAGATTGAATCTAAATCAAGATTACTATATTCTTAGTACTCTGTGAGTATTTCTCGAATCTTAATTCCCCTTCATATTTAACTCATTTAAAAATACATTAATTTTTTAAAAAGAGAGAAATAGTGCTTTTAATGTATCACACAATTAATTCAATTAGTGGTCATCTCATATTAAACCTTATAGTAAAAAAATTAATTAAAAAAGATTCTCAAGTTGGTATTTCTTGTTCGGCCGGTATGCACAGTCACCATCATAAATTACAACATGGTGAAGGTGGACAAAACTTTCGAAGAGTTATTGTAAGGATATCCATAGTCTTTAAACCTCTTAAAGAGCTTTATGTTTCATTACATCATTATCATATCAAAAATTAAAAACCTTACTCCTTTTAAAAATCCTTCTCCATTATCATAAAACCTATCTCTTTTAAAACGTCATTTCTTTTAAAATCCTTTCTCTATCCTCTCTCCACTATTTTTTTTATAAACCTGGTCCCAAGATTTTGATACAGATTTATAAAAAAACTATAAACCCATCTATATAGTGGGGGAGGGATTTTTATTGAGAGGTTTATAGTATAAATTATAGACTATAAACTTTCCATTGCAGGAACCCAAACCGAAGATTGGAACGGAATCTAAAGGCAAGGTGCATTTGGAGGATAATGCCTCTAAAAGAAAAGCTAAAAGAAGCCCACGAAAAAGGAAAAGTACTCTTCATTGTGTAAAGGCAAGTTGGGTCACTAGCAATGCTACTATACGCAGAGTTTCTTACGAAGGTGAAGACAAGAAAGCTTCTACTTTACGTTTCCATGTGATCGAGCAAAATCTTTCTACCTCTAAAACAACATTGTTAGTATTAGATACTAATTTGATAATTATATTTAATATTTGTTACTTTTGTTCATGGGTTTGAGGTGGGGGACTTGCATTTGGATAGATAGATATGCATGGAAATGATGCAAGCGGTATAGAAACATACCATTTGTCATTACTTTAGAGTTTATTATAGAAATAGAAAAGTATTACTATATTCCTTGTATGACTTGAAATATTATTCAGTAGCTTGTAGTGATAAATTTGTTCTCTCATTTTTACTTAAAAATAAAATGGTTTATGGCACCATTGATTAAGGGAGGATAGCTAGAATCTTTTGGTTAAGAATTTTATGACGTGACGTTATATAGGATAGTGATTATCTTATGGGTTGACGAGAAGGGGGTTTGAGGAGAAGATAAAAAGAGATAACTATTATATAATTTTTCAAACAGTTAACAAATATTTATATATACTCCAAACCCTAAGATACAAAGAAATTAAAAAATTAAAGAAATCCTAACTTATAGACCCCAATTACGAGATCCTACTAAAAAAAGAAAAAAATTCTTAAGAGACTCATAATTATAAAAATTTTAAACAAACTCCAAATATGAAAATATAAAAAATAAAAATTATTAAAAATACTCTAAATATATAAAAAATATAAAAAATAATAATTTACTAAAATTAATAAAAAAATCTAACAAATCCACATGCATAAAAAACTCATCCTCGAGTTTAGAGTAATATCATATGATAGTCTAAGAGAAAGATCATCTAATACCAAATCGATAAAAGGAAGAGTATTGCTATTATGCGCTTTTGTTGACCGATTCTATTGCAATAAGTGAGATTCATCACCTGATGAGGGGACACCATATGCATGCCAAGATTAAAATTTGCTGGACCTAGCCTTCCAGGGCTTCCACATTGGTGTTATAACATTTAAGTTATGTTAAAATCAATGTGAAATGGCATTAAGAGCATCTCCAATGTCAATTTTGTTAAAGGTTTGTTGTCCCCAGGGTGTAGTGTAGATAGGGAGTGCATGGTTCTGTGGCCAAAAGGTCCAGGGGTCGATCCTCGAGTGTCATTGCCTGGGGTTAACGTCTCCCTCCATATCCGTGGGATCGGCTCTAGGGGGCCGCTGATGTGGCAGTTCCATATTTTTTTTTTGTTAAAGATTTGTAAAATTGAAAAACCTGCTTTTATGATTGTGTATATAAGGTTTGAGGTTTTTAATGAAAGAGCAGATTTGATTTTTCAAATCTGGCTTTTTTTTTAAAGATGGAGCTAATAATTAATATGAATGATTGACATTTTCTAAATAATTAAAAAATATATTTAATGAAACAATTAATTATAATGTTCTATTTTATAAATAATTAGTAATAATTAAAATAATATTTTTTAAAAAATAAATATATTTGAGATAAGTTAACAAATATATATAAATGACTATAATTAAATTAGATTTATAAGTTAATTAAATATTAAATAAAATGATAAATTATATTAACTTAAAAATCATAAATTAATTAATTTATTAATTGTTAATTATAATTAAATTAAATTAAATATCATAATTAATTAAAACATCAAATGAAAATTATATAGAGATAATGAAAAAAATTGTATGAAGATTTTTTTTATTGTGGAGAAAATTGTAGATTTGTATTAAAATTGATATAATATGCATGGAGCCATGCAACTAGATGTGGAGAGAATTACAAAAAAATTCACTTAGAGCTTTCACCATTGGAAATATTTAATGAGCTTTTATAATGTTGATGTGGCATGTGAAAATTCTAAAAAAGTCTCATTCAGAGCTTTAACTATTGGAGATGCCCTAAGTCCGTGACATTAAACTACAGTAAACGTGTTCAACTCTTTAAACGCATTCAAAGAGTTGTTTATTATATATATAAAAAACTTTGGCACTTGATGCGTCCACGCATCAGATGAGAGAACATGGGTTACTTTTATTAAAAAATAATAATAATAATTTAAAATTTAAAATTAAAACTAATAAATTAAATTAAATTTACGGTATATTTTTATGAGATAAAAATAAAAAAACTAAACGGCTAGTAAATCTATAAATAATCAAGGTTAATGTTAAATGAATATGAGAGAATAAAGTTGTTAATATAATGTATATGTGACATGTGAACTATGAGACTTAATGTTAAAATAAATATGATAAAATGAAGGTCTTAATATAATATATACATAGCATGTGTATCATGTTTTTTTTTTAACGAGATAGTGAATATTATATCACCTACTAATTTGGATGCCCTGAGCAATATTAATTGCATTTGAATGGCCTGGCACTCCCCAGAGGATCTTGTACATTGGTTTTAAGCTGAGTTCATCAAATCCACACATGCATTTTCAAATACAGCACTATAGCACTACTGTACTTCAGTGTTTTATGGTCTCCATGATGTGTCATAGCTATAGTTAGAAAAGAATCAGCTTCTAAAATGCCCAGAGAAGGTTCTAAAATGGACATTCCTAGAGCTAGCTGCTCCTTCAAGTGAATTAGTTCCTGCACCAACTTCATCCAAGAGAACCAATGACTTAATTGTTAATCGATAAACGAATAGCACCAACCTGTCTAAGATGCCCAGAGAAGGTTGAAAGTGACTGAGTTAAAGTTGCTTGTCTCCAATATCAGCAAATATTCCATCAAAACAGGGAATTTTAACAGGCTCAGATGCAGTGACATAAACACCTTTTTTAGCCATCAATGATGATAAACCAACCGTCTTCAAGCTAATGGTTTTACCCTGCCCCTGTATTTGGACCAGTTATAACCAGCACACTAGTATTTCCTGAGATCGTAAAATCAACAGGTATTGGCCTATTTTCTTCTAGCATCTTATCAGTTAGCATCTTCCTCGGCGTTAACCACCAAAACTCTAGCTTGTTGCAACTCATCATTCTATGGGATAGCAGCAATCGGCTCCAACAATTTCCAGAACTTGAATCACTAGACAAGAGTAGTCCACCAAGTATCGTAGATGTGTCACCCATTGCCCTCGTGCAGCATCGGCCATTAACAATGCACATTTTCCAACGTGGGAGTTTCACTTTTACCCTGTCTAATTACTAGTCCCCAAGCTGATATATCTTTCTCTCAAGCGATCGAACTTGATCATGGGATCTTCCAAGCTCGGAACTTGCACTATCTTTAACAGATCCATCTTCATCCATCGAGGGAATTTTGGCGTCTGCTGACATCTCTTCGTCCGGGGCAGAGTTAAGTGCTTCACGCACTGTAATCTCTTTTGTTGCTGTCGAGTAGTAATTCATCGGCAGAACTGATCCTGTGGGTGGAACCTTGCGCCTGTCAATTCCCATGCATCTTTCCTCAGTGTGGAAGCTCGAGATCGAAGACAGCTCGATGCGAGAGGAGGCGAGAGTGCATAAATTGGGAGTAGATAGGCGATGTAAGAGAAGGAATGCAGCCGCTAGAGATTTTTTTTTTATTTTTTTAAGGTGCACGGCCTTGATCGCCGCCGCGTACACACCAGGGCTGCCGCTGTTCACCAGTCACCACCATGCCGTTCTCGTCGCTCGCTGAAGAGCACGGAGGTCCACTGCACCACCTCCATCTGGAAGAGATCCCCGGCCCTTCGCCTCGCGAAGCTCGCCATCGCTTCTTCTCTTCTCTCACGCCTTTACGTTGTATAGACGAGATCCACCTTAGGCTCTGCTTTGTGCAAGCGTCGTCCAATGGGTAGAAATTAGACACAAAACTATGACTTGCTTTATTATTATTAAAAAAACAACTTAATGAAAAGTCATGCTTATATAATAAAGGTAAATACCGACAAAAAGATAAATTATATCTTTAATAGCTAATAAATAGAAAAATCTAATAATAATAATATAATCTAGCACTTTCTCCCAAACTCATGGTGCTGCAACTAGAAGTATTGATAATTTATCAGATAAAAAATAAAAGTATGAAGAGGAATGCACCTTAGTAAACATATCGGATTAGAAAGAACGAATGGTAATGTGATGGTGCCTATTTGAAGATGATGACAAGTAATGTGACAATCAATTTCAATATGTTTTATCCGATCATGAAAAACTAAGGGGGCGTTTGGTTTAGGGGAATAGGAGTGGGGAATGGGAATGGGAATCATTGATTCCAATTGTTAGTGTTTGGATTATAGGAATAGGA
>JBBMJZ010000036.1:15041686-15064696 GCA_037833815.1 Zingiber zerumbet
CCAAACACCTGGGATGAGAAGATCCATTGGAAAGAATCCATTGTGGAGTGGATCGAGTCGACCACGTTCAGGTTCCCGAACCAGGTCCAGGCGCTCGAGAGGTGTGGGTCAGCCAATAGCTAACTTAGACTAGTGGGCTATAAACAGAGCATTGGTACTCAAAGTTCAATACAACACACTCATTCTTAACTTCTATATTCTATAGTTTCCTTTCGTACTCGTAATTGCTATAAGAAGTTACTCTGCCTTCAATGAAGGAGAACTTTTTAGTAAAGCTTTCACTGTCTTGGATTAGCAGCTTCCCCAGTTGCAAACCAAGTAGAAAGCTTGTCTCTTACTTTTATTTATGTTTAGTTTGATTAACTATTGTGTGCTCTAATTTGATTTTTAGGGCTATTCACCACCCCCCCCTAGCTGGCCTCACTGAACCTACAAATCCCCTTAGAATATAAGTACAACAAAGTTGTGTTTCAAAACGGCATAAGTAGAGTCGTCAATTTAGATTGAGTCCGTCGAGTTTGTCTGCCCGGTTAAATAATTTAAATCGATTAGGTTGAGATTTCATAAACCCATTTTAAGGCGGATCTAAGCGGATTGACCCACCAGGGCTCGCGACACACGTGCATGGGCCCATGGTGGCTCTGGTTAGCCCGCAGGTTGAGGAAAAAATTTCTTCTAAAATTTAAAACTAAAGTGAAAATTTTAATGGACTCGTGGGTTTGACCTACCTAATCTACAATCCAAACTTTAAAATTTTAATATATATTAGTGGGATGGTGGGCTAGCTCGCCTAATCCACAACTCGGCTTGGGTTGGATTGGGGATTTTCTAACCCGTTAGTATGGTGGGCTGGCCTACACCACCCCACCTTGCTTCGCCATATGACGGATTTTTGATGGGTTAGCCCATCCCATCATGAGTTGGCCCTTTTGACAACAGTACTCAAGAGGCACGAACCCCATGTTCAAGTCGTGGGGTTGCCATGTGGGCTCATGTACCCTCATCCGTACTCCCAGTCACCCATGTCCTTTGCTTATCACTAGATAAACTTTTTGTAAGTTTTTCATATTAAAGTTACTAGAAGTCTTTTAATTGCCTAGGGTCCTTTGGCTAAATAACTTTAAACCTCTTTGTGTTTTCTATCAAGTAGCAGTCCCCCCCCCCCCTCCTATATTTAAAAAATAACACTTAACCCCCTTTGACTTGAAGTTAAAAAAGGAAAAATAATAATAAGTGACCAAAATAACCCATTACTTTGCTGACCTAAATCCTAATTCTGAACGTTAAAATTATTCTGACGGTAAACACCCTTACTGAAAAATAACCTCAAACTTTTAGATAAAAAATAAAAGAAAAACAAAAAATGTCGCATGATCGTTGAAAGCTTAAACAACTGGTGAAGCTATTAAAATGGGGCCACATGTTATTTTGGATATTTAGGCCGGGAAGAGGAATCAGGTTGGAGTGAAGGTGAGTCGAATCGTCTGAGCGGCAGCGCTAGTTAGACATGAGCTAGACATTAGATAGGGAAGTTGAGTCACAGGGTCGGTATAGGGTCAATCGAAGACTAGCGGGTCGGCTCGACTCAACCAAAAAGACGGGCGAGTTGACTTTGCTTTGCTAAGAAGACTGGTAGATCGACTCTTCTTTGTTAGGAAGACTAGCGAGTTGACTTTACTCTATTAGGAAGACTGGCAGATTGGCCCGACTCATCTAGAAAGACTAGCAGGTCGATTCAGCTCTACCAGGAAGATTGATGGGTCAGCTTGGCTCTGCCAGGAAGACAAGCGGAGTCGACTTAATCAGATATAGATGGTTTCATTGACCTCCCTTGACTTGTGACCCAACTTAGCATCCGATTAACCCTCATTTACATTCATGGTAGCTTTTACTTCCCATATTAGGGACAAACTTAATTTGTGTTTTGGTCATACTGCTAACCGTTCTGTCACAAAAGATGAAATCAAGATGGAGCCTTGAAAAATCTTATATTACATATGTTTATGAAGCTTTTCTTTCTAGAATGGACTCAACAAGTGTAGGGATCTTTTTATGAAAAATAGTAAATATATGTAGTGGAAAAATTGATCTCTCCAGATGATCCATGTGAATACAATTTACAAAGTTTGATTGAGTTGTTACCTTTGTTGCATGAACGAAACAATTCCTCAACAACTTGATTTTAGTATATCTTAGCTTGATCAAAGTAGTCACGCCTCTTTGCTATCCACACGAACACGTCCTTTGTTCGTTGTATGAACTCAGCCTTCAGAGAAGAGCCACTTTAGTTGTGCTAGCAACAACACAAGGTAGGTTCTGCCAGGGGAAGAAGAGAAAGACCACAAGAAAAGCAATTTCAAATATTGCATTGCAAATAACTTTTGTATTCATTTAATAAATACCAAGGGTTTACTTTTGGTCTTCTTTCATTAATAATGAATTAATATCCATTAATCTCCTTAATGGGTTGGATTTTTAGTATATCGGATTACCATTAATCCAATAACCCAATAGGTCTAACTCATTAATCCAATGAGTCTAATCTGAATTCATTTGAGTCTAATATGAATTTATTTGGATTAACCCCACTAATCTTAAGGTCCATAGTAACTTAGTCAAACTAAAATAAACCTATCCCTAAATCAACATGTTCTCTATATGTGTGACCCAATAGGTTTTCGTAATATTAGCAATATCTCTAAAATAACATTTTAGATACATAAGCAATGAGTGACATCTAGCAATGTATCATTGCTACCCAATTAACAAGAATGTTGAGATCTGACCTAACCTTTCTGTGTCTATTATCCTATATAACTCAATCATTCTATCCTCAATATCTAATTGATCCATTAGGCATAGATCTTGTCATTCTCTTATCAGTCATTGTGTTTCTTAATTTTCAAGTAGACTCACTTAACCAAATGAACTCAATATCTCATATTAACTTATTTGAGCATGACCATATATTTTATTAGCTCTCCTTAATCAAGGGGTCTACAGATATCACTTTTGTCATATGGAAGGGATAAATTCCATCTATATCACTCACATCCTTCTGTATAACTTATTGCATAACTAGTAGTTGACTTTATAGTCTGCCTTGTTACAAGTAGTGTTTGCCGATACTGAAGTATACAACTCCTTATGTAGAGAACCATAGTGACTTTAGGTCGAAGAAGTATTCATACTAATAGTTATTATGAGAATATTTATGACATTCATATAATAATCCATGAAATATTTTTATAGTCGGTCAATTCAGTACATATTATTTAATATATATTCATGTGTTAACTTAATATCATATATCTAAGACTTGTGAGATTAAGTCATTAATTAACTTACATGTAGGTCCTTTACGGTCGGCAAGAGGATGGTGAATTGCCTTGCACAATAAAACAAACCAAAATACCTTTCTCAAACAATTGGACTTTAAACGATTATACATTTTGAAGAAATATTACAGAATTAAAAAGGAGTATGAGACGAACAGCTTATTTGGTTAGCAATCAGAGGATTGCTACTCCAAGGTAAATAAACTCACTATGAAGATCTCCTTCTCGAACAAAATGACGGAGGCGGAGAAGCCTCGTACATGAACATGATGCTCGAAAATGAAAAACAGAAAGAAGGTTGAAGTACAAAGTGTGTTGTTCAAAATAGAGAAGATCATGACTCTATTTATAGTCCACTGGTCGAAACTAACTGTTTGCTAATATGGCATGGTCCAGGAAACATGGCAAATCTCATCTTCTTACAAACGGCTATGCAATGGGTGCGGGATTAAATTTTATCACACTCCGGGCACCCGGACCCTTGTAAATCTGATCCACAGCGCCGAGCAGGTCAAGGAGCCCCAGGTGGCCCCGAGGTGGTCCGAGCGCCCAAATCAATTATCTTCGATTGACTGTTCCAGCGCCTTCTTGGTCACTTGGGTGATCTCAGTTAACCAGAATTGGGCTCACCCGAACTCATTTTTCAATCTTCTTCTCGAGCAACTTTTGTTCCGGCTTCTCATCCCTCAGAAATGTCGCGCGCTCCCTTCTCGTCTGCCAACGTACTCTTTCGCAGCACCTGTCCCCTCGGACGCACCGAGCCCGTTGACTCTTTCCTGTGCCATCATTCTTGCTAGCTGCATTTTTCGCTCGACGTCTTGTGCTCCTAAGTTCCTGCATACTTAGGCACAAGGATCAAAATACAACAGAACCTAACTTAACTTGGTTGATCATATCAAAACTACCACAAGGTATTTACAATCTCCCCTTTTTTGATGTGAGCAACCCAAGTTAGGATAATACAAAACAAAAGGAACATTAAAATAATAGATACATAATTTGTAATTAATAACATGCAATGCAAAAAAAATTACCCTTCCCTACACTTAATCTCTAATTCTCCCTCTTTGATCACATTAAAAATAGGAAAAATGTTGAAAAATAACTTGGAAATAAATCTGAATTAAACTCTAAGGGGAAAAAAACTTACTAATATCCAGAAAAATTATTAAGTGTAAATTTTAAACATGTAAATTATAAAACAGTTTTGGAGAAATAATTTTTTAAAATTATTTTTAATTGCTAAAAATTTTTATATCAGGTAAACAGATAAATCCAAATTAGTGATAAAATTTTCATAAAAAAATAAATAAGTAGTAATAAATTATTTTCTATATTCGTAAAAAAATAATTAAAAATAATTTCTAAACTAAAAAATTCTTGATATTTTTTTTTTGAGAGTGTGATAGAGTAAGTATGTTTGCAAAAAAATAAATTTTAAAAAATTAAATATTAAAAAAAATTAATATTAAAAATTAGTATTTTTTTAAAAAAATCACAGAAAATTCAATAATATTAAAAAAACAATTTTTTTATTTAATAGATAACATGATAAGAGTTTACAAAAAAAAAATTTAAAAATAACTTTATGAAATAATTTTTAATTAAAAAATATAATTTTTGTTAACAAATTCATAAAAAATACTACATCCTTCAAAAAAAAAACTTTGAAATTTTTTATACAGATAAGAAATGAAGTCACCTTTCTTTGAAAAATTAATATCTAATTAATTTAAAATAGAAATTATATGAAATAATTTCCTTAAAAGCATTATACAATTTAAAAAACTTTAAATCAAATTAAAAGTAAGGCATGCATAAATTTAATCTAAGCATGATTTTAGAACCCAATATAGATTTCTTGCTACATGATTAATCAAAAAAAATTCTTAGAATATATTTTCAAGATATTTTTATAATATTTTTATAATTAAACCCTTATGATATCTAAAATGTCAATTTAGTCTTTTAAAATTTGAAATAGAAATATTCAAACATACAGAATTCTTTAAATTTTCTATTTCTACTTTCAATTTTTTATTTTTCATTTTTATTTTGTTGAAATCTTATAAACGACAAGATGTTGTTAAAGTTTCTTTTAACTCATTATTTTATTTTAATAATTTTTTGTTATTATTTTTTAATTGATAAGAATTTTATGATAAAATTTTAATAAATTTGTATAACTTGTCAGGAGGCAGAGACTGTACCTAACTTACTTCATCGATCTCGTTATCTGAAGTTTCCCCTGTAGTGCTGCTTTCTTTTGACGTTGCTCCCCCTTCATCGATACTCTCAATGCTCATTTCGGATGAGCTTGCTTCATTATCTTCTTGGTGACTTACCATTAGTGCAAGTATAGCATAGGCTACGACTTCCGAATCTGATGACGACGTTTCGTCCCATGTGTTCCTTTAGATTTTTGTACTTCTTCTGGGTCGGTTTTTTGTCCTTGTCATTGCCCTTGTTTTTCAATTTTGGGCAGTTATTTTTGGCATGTCTTCTTCATTGCAATGATAGCACCTCACTTTCCTTTTTCTTCTTTTAGCCTGCATTTGATTGAATTTATTTGCTTTAATGTTTTTAAACTTCCTTACCATAAATGTCATTTCGTCATCGTCGAGGGATGTTTTAGACTCTGGTTCATCAGTTTTTTCCTTTAGGGCAATATTTTGTTTTGACTTCTTCTTTAGACTTGCATATCTAGATTCATGTATTTCAAATATAGAAAATAATTCCTCTAAATTACTTACCTCTAAGTCCTTAGAGATGAATTATGCATCTACTAGGGTTGACCATTTAGGTGTTCTAGGAAAAGCGTTAAACACATACCTTAGTAAATCTTAGTTGGTTACATTTTCTCCGAGATTTGTGAGTCCATTGATGAATTCTTTGATCCTCGAGTGTAGATATGTGATGGTTTTGCATTCTTCTAATTAGAGGTTGTTGATCTGGCCCTGAAGCAAGTCCCATCTCATGAGTTTTGCTTCTGAGATTCCTTTGTGTAGTTCCAAGAATTTTTTCCAGAGCTCTTTGGCTGACTCGTAGGTTCTGATCTGGTTAACTTCTTGCGACGGTAAAATGCTCAGCAAATGAAATTCTACCTTGTCATTTGCCACAAAGTCAGCTTGTTCATTTTTCATCTATTGATATTCTTTTTTGTCTTTTCCTTGCTGATCCTTGGGTGCTACAAAATCACACTTCATTATTAACAATAATTCATATTAACAATAATTCAAAGTCAATTTTAAGAATACTTCCATCTTCTTTTTCCAATTTGCAAACTCCTCCTCAAACTTAGGTGGATAGATGCTCGGTCCGGCCATCATCTTCTGTGCTTCGATTGGCGTTAGTCCTTCTGAAGCGATTGAGCTCTGATACCACTTGTTGGTCCCTTATGGCCAACAAGAGGGGTGAATTTCCTTGTACAATTTACAACAAACAAACACCTTTCTCAACTCGATCAAGCTCAACACAATTCACACTTAATTAAACAAAATAAAAGAAAAATAAGTACGAGATAAGTAAAGATTTATTTGGTTGGCAATTAGAGGATTGCTACTCCAAGGAAAGTAAGCTCAGTAGAAAAATCTCCTTCTTGAATAAAACGTTGAAGGTGGAGAAGCCTCGTACACGAAAGTGACATTCGGAAATGAAGAACTCAATAGAATTTGAAGTACAGAGTGTGTTTTTCTAAAAGGAGAAAATCAGGGCTATATTTATAGTCCGCTGGTCTAAACTGACCGTTGCTGACATGGCACGGTCCAGGAGCCTGGGTGTAGATAAAACTTTATCTGCGTCACAACGGCTATGCAACAGTTAAAAGATAATATTTTATCTGGTTCGAGTGCTTGGAATAGCTCCAAACACTTGGACCGCCTTCGCACAGGGGCGACTTGCCAAGGTGCCCCTGGCTAGACCAAACTAGCCCGAGCGCCCGGACCACAATCAACTCCATGTTAACTTTTTTGTCCAGGTCTTCCACTCCGACTCCCCTCGCTTGGGTGATTTCGACCGTCCAGAATAGGGCCCACCCGAACCCATTTTTTGGCCTTCTCAAGCAATCTTCTGGTCCAGCTTCTTGTCCCTAAGAAACGTCACGTGCTTCCTTCTCATCCACCAACATACTCTACTATAGTAACCAAGTCAAAAGCTCTAGGTGACCAAAAACATGGTTCTAGACTATTAAAACTTTCGATCAATTGAAAAACATGCATGTCAATTGATGCATAGTGAACTCTTCTTAATTGTTTGAATAGGTTATTTGTAGGGATCAAATGACCAAAAAAAGGCATACAATCAACCTAAAAGCAACATGACACATGATCGAACTTGGAGATCCTATCTGACTGAGAATCAGGCAATCGAAAAGGGATATGATCAACTTGAAAACTACCACATCAATAGAAGTGATAAAGATGATCTGTTTGTAGATGTGACCAAGAAGTTGAGTCAATAATTTTCGATCAACCGAATATGATTTTTGAATTGAACGAATATGATTTTCGAACTGACTGAATGTGCCACATTAGCATAGTGATCATCTCGAAGTGGAGGCTATAATTGGGGGCTAGAGGCTTAAGATAAAAAAAAACAACAACACACTCAAAATTAATTGTTCTATATTGTTGCTTTTGTATTTAAGCGGCTTCTTAATTGTAATATTGTTGATCTATGTATAAGAGGTTTTTTCACCTCCATCCCTTTATCGAAGAGGATAAAAATAGTGGACAACACTATGTACATAGGCCTTAGATATAACAATCGAGTTGTGAACCAATTAAATTTCAATGCCGTATTGGCATGATTGTACTTTGTTTTATTTATGATTACTTCTATTAATATGTGTGTGTCCTTGCTAAGAAATTAGCAAGAGAAAGAGTTTTTATTCCAGGTTCGCTATTCACCCTCTCTCCCTCTAACTATCTCAACTTTAGCTTCCACATATCATCACTATCTTGTTGGTGTTGGGTGTAGGGCTGTAAATGAACCAAGCGTTCGTAAACAAACTTGGTGTTCGGCTTGATAAAAGCTTGTTTATGTTCGTTCAATATACATAAAATTAATTAAACAAATAAGCTAGAACAACTCGTTAAGCTAAACAAGCAAGCTTGAACACATATGTGTTTAGCTCGTTAACGTTCATGAACAATGTTCACTAACCATATTCATTAATAAAATTCTTTTCAATATGCTAAATAAACAATACAATAAATAAATTTAAATTATTAAGCCTAATAATCAATCAAACAACTAAAAATTTCAAACAATTAAACAAGCTTGAATTGAGAGCTTGATAATATTTAAACGAACCAAGCTCAAGTCAAGCTCGAACCAAGCTCAAGCCAAACTTTAATTGAGAACTTGATAACATATAAACGAACCAAACTTAAGCCAAGCTTCAAACAAGCTCAAGCTCATAAAAAATAAACCAAGCCAAGCTTGAACACTCATTTCAAAAGCTTGGTTCATTTTAAGCTCGGCCCGGCTCGACTTGGTTACCTTATTAAACAAGCTTGAACACCCCAAAACTCGGTTCGGCTTGGCTTGTTTATAGCCCTAGTTGGGTGCATAACATTTAACCCAAAGTTTTGATATATGACTAAGGTTAAAATTAAGCTAGTTAGGATCTAACGAGCTGTGTCAAATTTGTAGGTGCAAGTTACTTGACAAATGATGAAGTCCAAGTTGTGAACTAAGCAGTAATTAAGTCCTAATGGAACTAAGCATCTGAAGTCCTGATTGGGAGTCAGATATGAGCTAAGTCTTGGTTGAAGACCAAACAATATATTCATAATTAGAGGTTAGGTGAATCAAGTCCAAGTGGTTAAGGCTTGGCAAACAAAAGTCTTAGCTAGGTGCTAGGTGAATCAAGTCCAGGTGGAGTCAACTGGGAGCTGAAGGATCGGTAAACAAATCCAAGTGGAAGCAACTGAGAGTTGTGGCTTGGCACCTCAGTATAGATGAGTCAGCTGGAGGCTAAGCATCTAGACTAACATTAAATTCTGTATCCTACTCATTACGTATAACCACTGTAGGAAAACATGTTCGACGGTTCCAGACAACCAGATGAAATCCGGAGGTAACTGACTGGTGATAACTTTTGATGAAGAGATTTCGAAAAGTCCAAGCGATCATATTGGATCCAAGCGATCGGAGGATACGAGAGTCGAAGCAACTTCCAGGCAACCAGGAGATGGCATTATCAACAATTTGAATGAGTTGAGTTAAGATCATATTTGACCCCTCTCCAGGTGACCAAAGAGCTGATGGGCAACCGAAGAGCTTCGTTAACATTATCAAACAAATAACAATTGCAGCCACATCAACACTTCTCTAGGCGACTGGAGGGATACTATAAAAAGAGTTTCTAGGCAGAGTTTATAAATCACTCAATTATTCATTCACACATTCTCGTGTACTCATGTTCTTGTCCTCTCTCACCTTCTATACTGTGACAC
The DNA here is from genome assembly GCA_037833815.1 of Zingiber zerumbet. NCBI lineage: Eukaryota > Viridiplantae > Streptophyta > Magnoliopsida > Zingiberales > Zingiberaceae > Zingiber > Zingiber zerumbet. The sequence goes on from JBBMJZ010000036.1 coordinate 15,051,486, forward strand.
GCTATAACTTGTGTTTCATTTCTGATCGACAACACCTAAAGTAACATTTTTATTTATTTAAGTATTGTCATATTTGTTTTACCTAAAGTAATATATTCATTACATAAGTGTCTTACGACACATCAAAAGAAAACTTAGTTATGACATTGAAAACTATGTCATACTCATTTAAGACTTGTTTTGAAAATAAATAGAAATGACTTAATTAGTTAGAGGCTTACCAATTTTGACTAATTGTGAAAATTAAATTTGTGATCCATGTCAAAAAATGAAAACAAATAAGAACTACTCACAAGTTAACTAACTGAAACCTAACATGATATTGGATCATTGAGAGGCCTACACAGCTAGGCACCCAGGGACTCAATGTGCACTAGGTCCCTATACACAATTCACAAATCAAACTACAAGAAACACTTAAATCTAATGGCCAACATTTTAAAACAACAAGGTCGAACCAAACCACAAAGAAACATTATTTCTCAACAATCTTAAGAATTTGGATTGATCCATAGAAGTTGGATAGTGAAATAAACCTAGATGAATCTTGATTCATTCTTATAACAGTCGGCGTAAGGCTTAGGTCAACCAAACATGCTTCCTCCGGTTGACCTATGTAGCTGCGTCGACCAAATATTGAGGTTGGTTGACATTTTTTGTGTTCTGAAATGTGTTGATCAATTCATGAGTGTTGACCAAGTTGACCCAAAATTAAACATTGGGTCTCCAATTGTCATATTTCCTATCTTGGACGACACAAGTTTAAAGTAGGTTAGTACAAGCGCCTAAATAAAAAAAAAAACATGATGAGTCACGTGAGGTAATGTCAATTATGAGGCAATCGGCTCGATTCCACGGAAGTTTTTAATGGGTTGTCAAGATAAATCAGGAAGTACTCAATGCGGACGGCCAAGAAACTTAGCATCTCTTGGCTGCGAATCTCATTTGGAGAAAAAATTTCTACAAATGTGCCATAGTTGGGAATCAAACCGTAGGTGTCTGGCTGACAACTGGGCACTCTTTCATTGCACTATGGCCCTGGGGATAAAAAATGATTAATTAGGTCAAGTAATGTCAAATTTGGGATGACTGGTTCAGCTCTATGGAAATTTTGTACTGACTATTAAGATAAATCAGAAAGCACTCATAATAGGTGATTTAGAAGTTCAGTATCCTTAGTTGTGAATCGCATTTGGAGGAGAAAATAGAGTTATTAGAGCATGCATTAAAAGCTTTATTAATAATTTCTTTAGCACATAATGTTGACATGAAAATATTTGAAATCGCCCACAATGTCTTTCAATTGGCAATGTAAATTAATACCAAGAAACTTATGAATCAGAAGTCAAGGTTTTTGTAAAGTTCCCTTGGATATCATTGTTCTCACTAGAATTAGATTTATATTTATAAAGTGAGAGGGGACTTTGCTCATATATACATATTATAAATTATCTTGGAAATATCTTTTCTTCTAGAAGGTATCTAGAAGCAAGAGATTATCTTATATCGCTCTCTAGCAACAATAGGTGGTCAAACAAATGATCAAGGTAGGATTTCAATATACTCAGCGAGAGGGTATGTTTTTTTAAAGATTTTTCTTGATCTAGGGAGGAGTCTAAGATTAAGGGTTAACTCGAGTAGTAAAGAGTCTAGTCTAGAGTTTCATAGCTTTGTAGTTTGTCGTTGCAATAAATTCTAGCATCGTAGCTTGCTACCATAGGTGACACACTGTTATAGGCTATCGAGCAAGAGCAAAGATCTTGTTAGCTCTGAGACAACTTGCCCCGACTAGAGCACCTCTAGCCCAATTCCTAATTCTATGTTTACTCCGAAACACGGGCAAAGAACGGAAAGGAATTAATGGTGGAAAACTATCCTCAAAGAAAGCGGAGAGAAGGGCGAAGGAAAAGGAAGATACAACAGAGGGACGGATGGAAAATAATCCTTCAGTGGCCTATGACTTGCCGCTCGAGCTTAAGCTCGCAGTCGCGACGTCATGAACTCAAGATGGCCACGGAGAGGCTACGATTCATCGTGAGCTCGTGGCGACAACAAACTCATGCGGTCTCGTTGCTCATCATGATCGGAGAGAGGCTAATTGTGGCCTCATCGTGAGTTTACGACAAGGCCGCGATGGTCACCCGCAGTAAAACTTGACTAGGTTGTAGTGGATGGTGATGCAAAAAAGGTGGCGGAGCTCTCCGGTGGAGGCCGAGAAAACACCCATGCCGTCGTCATCCTTGCCCAACCACGCTCACGGACGGTGACCACTATGCAGTCGAAGTCAACGTAGCCGACATCATTGACCTGCTAGATGTCGAGGTTGCGTCATGAACTCACGGCCACCACGGAGAGACTAACGTGGCCTCACCATGAGTTCTCATGGAGGATGGTTACAGCCCCGCCTCACCTCACCTCTCGCGACAGTTGCAGAAAGGTCAATCACGGCCTCACCTCTCATGACGGCCACGGTGCTTACGGCAAAACTCATGGGCAGGTCACTAATTTTTGTTTAGGATAAGCCAACAAGGAGAAGGACCGTCCAAGTTTGAGCAGACGAGAAAAATTTCTCTAACTTTCTTCGGTTATCCCATTAAAAGGTATCTTCATCCTTTAGAATTAACCTTGACAATTCCTGATCACTATCATCATTCACCTATTAATTTAAGTCTATTGAAGAATGTTTACATGTTGCTTTAGACAATGATTATGTCTATGAACATTAAAGGCGGTGCACTTTAGTTTTCTTCAAATGGCAGTTTCTTTAGATTTGACCTATTTAGACAAGTAATCCAATGGAAATAAGTCAACCAAAGAATTAAAAACTCAGATATTGTTGAAATCATGTCTAAAATCTAGATGGGCAAAAATAAAAAATAAAAGCAAGACAAATTCAGTAAATCATTCTCATGCTAATGTATTACTAAACATGTTATATACAAGATTTTCAGATATCATACTACCCTCCCAATTTCTGATGCTTTAAGCCTCTACAGAACAGATGCCAGTCCTTCAATTTCGGTGTGTGTATATACAAAAACAAACAAACAAACAAACAAACAAACAAAAAGATTTGGAAGTCTGGTGCTTATGTCATTTGGCTGCATACCAGTTCTGAGCGATCTTGGCATCCACGGCAAGGTCAACCTTGAGAAAGTTTGTCCCGTTAAAGGGTTTGGTCATGCAATCGACGACAATGGCTTTGGCAAGTTCAGCTGACTTCGTTGGTCCTTCCAGTATTAGTTCATCATGAACCTGGTAGTCCAGATCATGGTTAGAATGATTCCACAGTTTATTGCAAGGACTGTGGATTTTGATACAATGAAAAAACACCCACCTAAATCAAGATTTACAAGGCAAATTAAGCAAGGATAAGCCACTAAAGGAAGACGACTAATGAGAAACAAGAGAATATCTAGAAATTTCCATGTAAAAACGAAGGTCCGCCAAAGTAATATATTGCCTATTAGAAATGGAGTCTCTCAAAGGTACAAACTAGATACCAATGTATACAATAACCAAACTTGATTCCACTAGGTAAGGTAAGATATATGAATCCTTTTACACCATTGAGCTCTATCCCCCTACATGCCATCATCTATACATTATTTTATCTTATTTTATTATTACTAACCAAGTCTTTTTTAGTCTTCCTCTTTCTTGTTTGATGTGCGTATTAAATGAAAATCTTCATAGCCTTCAAATTTTAAAAGCTCAAATTTCAAGCAATATAATAGAAATCACAGCACAATTTGTTGAGAATAAACATCAGCAAGCAACAACTGGAAATTGAAAAATCTACAAAAAGGAAAACTGATATAGATGGACCTGCAGTAGCAATTTCCATCCAAGCTCCTTCAACTGCACTTTTTGCTCAATCTCTAGCATTGCGCACATGGTCACATCTGCAGCACTGCCCTGGTAAATAAGAAAAAAAAAACTGACTTAAGAGGTTAAACAAGGTCAAAAAGCTTGAGAAAAATGTCCTTTTTGGCCTTTGAAGTTTCAAAAAGGTTTCAGTTTGGCACTTGAGTTTCAAATACCTCAGTTTGACCATCCTAGATTATCAAATGTCTGTCCCACAAAGTCTTGAATGTCTATGTTTGAGCCCCTCACCTTATCAAATGTGTCTCAATTTGGCCCAAATAAATCCTAATTGTCCAAAATCGCACTAGTCACCACTTAACAGGAAATGTTAATGTTTGCAACTTGATTGGATTTATATATAGGATCAAAATTATATCACTTTTATGAACTCCGCTGAGAAACAATTGAAAATATAATCAGCGTTAGAGGTGGCCACGAATGATGAGATGGAGGCAACAGTATGGAAGAATCAATATGTGCAGTTAAGTTTCATGTGCCCCAATCTCGTTCAGTAAGACCACATCACAAGCCAATTAGGTTTGTCTGCATTCTAGTGTTCTAAGAGATCACAAAAAAATGTGATATGATTTAATTAGGTAGCATATGTTATATGATTTTAATTATTTATTCAAATTCCAGTTAAACTTCAAAAGAATAAATAATTTTACCAGCAAAAAGTCTAGCACTTGCTAGAGGGAAATATACTGTTATAGACTTCAGTGTTGGACACTAGATGCAATTGGGATAGGTTATTTGGGTCATATGGACGCATTAATAACTTCATAGACCAAATTGAGATATTTTTCTGATCATAAGAAATTAGGTATCAATTTTTTTTAATATAACCCAAATATAATAAAGTTGTTGTCGTGTGACCTGAACACAGATTCAAGTCACAGAAATAGCTTCTTGCAAAGCAAGGCAAGACGCCATATAATAGACTCTTCCATAAGACCCTGTATTGACAGGAGTTTTGTGCACCGGACTGCCCTTTATAACCCAAATATGATTGTATCTTATCTATTTATAACCTCTTAGACATTTTGCTTTTATCTGCAGCTAGGCATTGGAGAAAATTTAAAAAACATTACTGTAACATTAAAATAAGAAATAATAATAAAAAAAATAATAATAATAAATAAAAAATATAATAAAATTAAATAACATGCCGGTTGTGTAATTTATATAATTAATGTTTTAACTAAAGCATTAACAGGCTGGGCCAAATTTGTATCAAATAGATAATTCCTTAACATGTTTTTTTTCAGGAGGGGGAGGAAGGAATTCTAGGGTTTTTTTTTCTTCAACCTTTGTGTCGCCACCTTCATCCTTAGGCAACCCCTGAGAAAACATCCCAAAAGCTTGAGAAATTGAAAGAGAACGTGGTCGGATTGTCTCCCATTGCTCCCCTACGTCTCGCTTGATTTTTCACGCGTTAAAATGCTAAGGCAAGATTTCTAGCATTTATTTCTGCACTATATGGGTCATAATATGGATGTCTTGATGCTTGATAAATGATTTATTGATAGCGAGTACGTTTTTCAATCATTGGAATGTTTTGGTGAAGTTTTATACCCTTTTTATTTGGAAATTTTGATGCTGGAATTTCGTGAACTTGTTGCTGCCTTAGGGTCGTTGGAACGATGATTGCCGAAGTTTTACTCGATTTTTTATTGAAATTCTAATGCTAGGAAGAACCAGAAGCTTGCCACTGCCTTAGGGTTGTTGGAGCAATGATTTGATGCAATTTTGTCAATTTTTGATTGAAAATTTGATGCTGGAAATAATCGGGAGTTGTTGCTGGACATTGTAGGAGTGTTTGCGTGGCTGAGGAAGTGTGGTTGTGTCGCGGAATAAGGGCTGGAGTGGATGGAGAGCTAGGCAAGACGAGTGGGTCGCTGTTGGGGCTGTGCGGGCGTGGTTCATTGGAGGGGGAGGTTCGGTCCAGTGGTGTGACCGTGAGTTGATGGTCGAGTTGATGATTGAGTCGATTGTTGAATTGAGGGCTGGGAAGAGATTTGAGTGAAGATTTTCTATCGATCATGTTTAGAAGTTGCAGTTGGAGATGGGAGGAGTTGGATCAATTCAAAGACGATAGCTTGAGGTGCCAGTAAGTGGGTCTCGAGTCGAGATTTAAGTCCTACATTGAGGGGTTAAAGGTTCGGACTTATATAGGTACGTCTAGAGGTGGATGGAAGAGAGTTTGGGTTTTATTTCGAACAATTAAGGAAGGCGGGCAGCATCTCCAAATTTTTCCTATGTCTAAGCACCTTTAATTCATTTAATGCAAGCTGGTAGTATTTCATTTTAAAACATAGAGAAAAGGAGAAAATTATAATTTTTCTTACAGTAATGTTTTCGATGCAAGAAAAGTAAAACTGTTTTTTTTAAGTAATGTGAATTGTTTGTGGCTACTTGATGGTAAGGAGTCTGGCTTAGAGGATACCGGAATCCTTACCAAATCAGAGGAAAAAGGGGTTGTGGAATCCGGCTTAGAGGATACCGGTGAACGCTACTAAACCTAGTACTAAGGTGGAATCCGGCCTTAGAGGATACTGGTGAACGCTATCGAACCTAGTACTATGGTAAATGTTTGGCCAAACAAACAAAAGTTGAGGTCATATTCAATTATATGAACTCACTTAAATATTCTGACGTTTAAAGTTAATGTTGAAAGTTAATGTTTGATGTTATTTTATTAAAATTTGAAGATCCGTGGGACTAAGTGTCACAAGTTGTAAATTTTAAATATTCAAGGTATTTTTTCTTAAAAATATATATTGAAAAGTATGTGAATGTATATTTATTTATTGCTATAAAATGTTTGAACTTGCTGAGTCATTAGAATATAGTGCAGGTAATGAGGAGACGAAGGGTCTTGATGGATAAGCTCGTTCATACCAGGCAGTGCACACCCGATGACCTTTTCTTTCTTTTTTAGTTTATGTTAATTCTCTGTGCTAGAATGTGGAGTTTTCTTTTCAGAGTCAATGATGTAATTGTTAGTCAGATGTCTTAGATTGCTTAATTTGGCTAGTTGCACATTCGAGTCTTTATATATTTATTCACACTGTTGATTCTAATGTTCAGGCAGGATTTTGTTATACTGATTTCTAATTGAGCAAATTTTGAGATGCACGACATTGGAGTTGAGTTATTTAACTTCTTTCTTTTTTGGCTATTTAGGGAGGGAGGGTTTGTATGACGTGTTTTGAAGCCTATAAGGGGATAAAGTTTTAGGTTGTTTCATCCCTTTGGATTTCATTTGGCACTCCCCCTCGAACTAGAGTAAATCATATCCAACTTTTTACACAAACTTAAATCAAGTTGTAAAACATCATCACACAAAAAATTCCACTTTAGCACAAGACAAGCAACAAAGTTTACTTTCTTGCTTTCGGGTTTATCACTAGGTTCCTCTGACATGCTTAGAGAATATTGAAATGGATCCTCAAACAATAGTAGACCTAGACCTAGCATAATCAACATCTAAAGACATCAATATTTAAATGTTCCTACTTCTCAAGTGTAGGTCATTCCTAGAGATACTTTAATATTCTGTAAGATTTTACACAATACTTCCTAATCTCAATCCTTGGGCTTTTGATGAACTCACACTGCCAACAGAGATGGATACATGTAACCTGGTGAGTGTAAGTTAAGTTTCCGTTCAAGTTTTCAATATTGATAATATTCCATAAAATCAGCATCCTTTGTTCATAAAATATGATTTTGGTATGATAAGGATTTTTACTGGTTTTCATCCAAATTGACCAATTTGTTGCCAAAGATTCATTGCATTTTTTTGAAATGAAATTATTACTTCCAAGCAAGAAGCAACTTCCACTCTATGAAAATAATGTGATCTTCCTAAATTTGTAATAACAAACTTGATTTCTTGACGTTTGTGATGCCATGCCCATCACTTTGTATTTAAAGAATATCAGCAACATAAACCATCAAGATTAACATTCTACTTGTGCTGCACTGGAGAAATATTGAATGACCAATTCAAGTCACCTCAAAATCAAACTTCTCAAACCACATCCAAAGACTTTGTTTGAGGTCATAGATTGTGCTTTTTAAGTTTGCAAATTCAAGTCTACACTAGAGCAACATAACTCGAAGAGTTTCTTTGAAAAGATTTTCATACAAAAAAAACATTCTTGGCATCCATATGAAAACATTTGCTAGCTCTGATTCTCTGCAAAAGAAAAACAGGAATTGACTTGAGATGAGCCATATGAGAGAACATATCAAAGTAATCCATGGTATAGGTCTAAGTGTATTCTTGTGCAACAACCTTATATTTGTTTATGTTTATTAGGAAGACACTTAACCAAGGTTTGACATTTTCAGTTTTGGTCTCTGATCAAAATGATACCGTATTGTGTCATGTCATGCAGGTACAATTTCAACTTATTAATAATACAATCAACTTTTTATTACTAATACATGTTTCATCACCTTGGTCTTTAGAGTTAAATATTCTTGCTATAGTTAAGTTTTAGTTTTTAGCTTTATTTGTTTGTAAGATGCATATTTCTCTTATTTTGTAATGACTTAGACTTATAATATATTCAACATTTTCCTTTCAAATTCTACGACATTGATGCATTTTTCATATTTGAAGGTCTAACATGTTTTCATTGTTAAATATAATTTTGTTTGAAATCAACGTATATCTCTATGCCTTTAAGTAATTGTGTGCGCAATTTGTTCATAAGCATTTAATATGAAATTTGATATTAATTATCACTTTGTTTCTTTTATTTTGTTTGGTAAAATCTAAATACAATTTTTAGATGAAGTGAATTAATTTAAAATTTTATCATTTTGTTTTAATTTGATTCTTTCTTTCATGTAATGAAGAATGGAGAGACAAGATTTTTTAAATTTTAGATGTAAAATATTATATTTTAGGTTTAAATTATATTTGTATTTTATAATTACACTTATTTAATTTTATAAGTATAAAATTTAGGGAAAAAAAATCAAAAGAGCACCCCTTTTATTAGAATCATCAAAAGGCCTCCTTTTTTGCCTTTATTATTAAAAGGGCATCAAATCTTCATCAATACATTTTTATTTCCGAAACTACTTTTATTTTTAGTGTTGTTGTAGCAGCTATGGGTTCATAGCTGCTACAACATGGACACACTTTAATCAACACAAATAAATAGTGCTGTAGCAGTTATAGTTCATAGGTATCTAGGATTACTTTTGTAAAATGGCAGAGTTAATAGAAATGTTTTACGTAGGATACAAATAGAATAATTGAAATATAGAAGGGCATCAAGTGTTTTTTTGATCATAAGATACCCTCTAAAGTTAAGTGAAATTTTACAAAATAGCAATTATAGCTACTATATTATATGAAATTGAACGTTGGATTATAAATTGAGCACACAAGCAAAAGATGTGAATTGCGGAGATGAAAATATTAAAGTGGATATACAGACATATAAGAAACAAGATAAGAAATGAGAACACTAAAGAAACAATCGGGGTTACATCTATTAAAAGAAAACTCCAAAAGACATGTTTAAGATGTATCGATATGTACTTAGACACCAATAAATACCTAGTCAGACCATGACAAATACGCACATTAAGCAAGGAAGATGAAGAACAAGACTAATTAGCAACAATAAATGGGATAAAATTCAATATAAATGAGAATTTTTAATAGGCAATTGAGTCCAATGGCGTAAAAGAATTCATATAGTCGACCCTACTTAGTAAGATAAAAGTTTAGTTGTTATTGTTGTTTATAAGTACAAAATTTCTAAAAAATAAAACTCAACCTAAATTCAACTAGAATAAAAAAAAATTGGATTCAATTTTTTTAAAAAAAAAATCAAAGATAAAATTTTTTACGCATTCAAATTTAACTCTCAACTAAATAGAGTTTTTTAAAAAATTAATTTGATCTATTTAGTATACAACTATTGTATTCAACAAGTATCTTTAATTATATTTTGATAAAATGAATTAAAAATAATGAGAGAAAATAAATTATTTTTAACAACATAATCAAATAAAAATTTTAGTTAATTAAAATCTTGTGTCAAACTCTAGTTGTTTCTTAACGCTCGAACCAAAGTTGAGACAAGCCAAAAATGAGGAGAAGCTCAACAACATCATCTCATCAAACCCTAATTTTCTCATTGTTTGTTAACATGACCTTCCAATGTCATAAAATCATAGCATGCGCGCGCGCACACACACATATATTAACTACTAAACTTTATCCTATTTAAAATGTTCACATTTTAAATTAAGCCAAATATAACCGACCTCACCTAATGGGATAAGGCTTAGTTGTTGTAATTAATTAAGCCAAATTGATCTAATATTTTGTGTTTAGGGTTGAGTGAAAGTCATGTCGATCTCACCGTATTCAAATTAAGCTAAATTTGGACTTATTTTAACGGGGTTAAAACTAAACTAAATTTATATATAAGATATTTAGGTTCAATCGTATTTAATTTAGTGGTATTATTAAAAGGTTAAGAATTATTTTCCCGTCTCTCTATGCTTCTCTCCTGGATTCCTCCACCAGCAGTCACAGCCTGCACGTAGAGTCGCCTCCTGCTACTGCCCACCCACTACTGCTCAGGAATTCATCTCCTCCCTTCTCTTCCTTTCTAATACAGTGCATCTCTTCTTCTTCTTATGCCTTCTGCCTTCTGCCTTCTTTCCCTTGGCTTCCCTTCTCTCTGTTTCATCATTCTGTCACACGATGATGCCGAAGTCATCTTGTGTGTCCATCAATGAGTTAAATGGTAAATTGTACTTGTGTCAGCCAACACAGCTCAACATCGAAAACCATGCACTTAACTATAAACATCCAATGAAAAAAAAAAGGTGTAGAGGAAGATATTTCTACATTCATCCTAGCAGGGAAAATATCTTACCTATTATCTACTTCCAATTGGAATCTCCAAGTGCTTCATATCACGAACAGACAAATGACAAAGATAAGGGAAACACAAATAAAGTTGGACTTAATTTTGTTGGCAAAATTGATAATATGGGAGTAGGCCGACATTTTCTATCAACAATAGGTAAGTCAATCTCAAATAAAGATGGAGAAGGTACTAATGTCATAGGATGTATGGATGTAGTTGTTGATGGAGGCTAAAAAGTTAGATTATCTCCTCTCACAATACATCATTTGAAGGAATAGTGGAAGTCTCTGGTGGGGAGATTAGCGTAGTTGGTGTAGATGTGGTATGGATCAAGGGACAATGGTAGAGTCCAAAAAATAAAATAAGATCTTAAAGAATATAACAAAAGCTATAAGAATGGAAAGAGACTGATTCAAACACTTATAGCACTTTTACAAGGGAGAGTAACTGAGAAAGATGCAACAAATAGAACCAAGATTTCAAAAATGCAGATAAACAAACAATCTCAAGTGATAAATGAACAACTTATACAAGATAACAAAACACGCAGAAGGAACATGATTAATAAGATAGTGTGAAGAAGAAATTACATTTCTTATTAGTTATGCGTATAACAAAATATTGATACTATTATAACAACAACCAACCCTTATACCACTTATAGCACTTTTACAAGGGAGAGTAACTCAGAAAGATACAACAAACAGAACTAAGATTTCAAAAATGCAGACAAACAAGCAATCTCAAGTGAAAAATGAACTTATGCAAGATAACAAAATATGCAAAAGGAACATGATTAATAAGATAGTGTGAAGAAGAAATTACATTTCTTGTTAGGTACACATGTAACAAAATACCTAATACTACAACAACAACAACCAAGCCTTATACCACTAGGTGAGGTCGACTATATAGATTCTTTTACGTCATTGGGCTCTATCTCCTACTATATCATTTAGTCTTTTTATCTTCCTCTTCCTCTTTTGAAATGCACATTTATCATAGTTTCACATTACCTAACTGGAACATTTATTGATTGTCGAAGTATATATTTGTATCATCTTAAATGTGTCTCTAGGAGTTTTCCCTCAATAGATGTCACTCCGATTTTCTCTCTAATATTTTATTTTCTTATCCAGTCCATTCTTGTGTATCTGCACATCCACCTCAACATCCTCATTTTTACAACTCTCATCTTCTACTCGTATGCTCAAATCAGCTAACATTCAACTCTATATAACATAATAAGTCTAGCCATCATTTTAAAAAATGTTCCTTTCTTGTATATCTACAGATCCACCTCAACATCCTCATTTCTACAACTCTCATCTTCTACTCGTATGCTCGAATCAGCTAACATTCAACTCCAACATAATAAGTCTAGCCATCATTTTAAAAAATGTTCCTAAGTCTTAAAGCTACTTTACGATTATAAAGAACATCTAACGCTCTCTTCTATTTCAACCAACTTGTATTTTATGTAGCATCTCTCTCAACCCCTCCATTCCATCCTTCGACAAAAATGATCGAAAAAACTTAAATCTCTCAGTTAGAGACAACTTGTCATCTCCTATCTAAACAATTATCTCATTATGTCTAATATTGTTAAACTTAAATTTTATATTTTTTTCTCTAAAGCTTTCAATTCTATCATTTCCTGCCCAGATTCGAGTTTAACATTTACTCTTTTGTGTGTCTCATCTATCAAAATAATATCATCTACAAACAACATGTACCACGACACTAAATCTTAGATGTGTCTAGTGATGATTACTATAAAAATATAGGGACTTAGGGTTGATCCTTAATATAATCATATTTTTATAAGAAACGTTTCAGTTAATCAACCTAAAGTCTTCACTCTTGTTATTACATCCTCGTACATATACTCAATTAGCTCAATATACACTACGCTAACACTCCCTTTTCTAGAATTCTCTATATAATATAAGTTTTTTCTAGGTTAACGAATATCATGTGTAAATCTTACTTCTGTCCTTGATATTTTTCAATTAGTTACTTAAGATGTATAATTTCTATTATCGATGTTTCAGACGTAAATCCAAATTGATTTTAAGTTATTGTGATCTCCTTCTTTAGTCTCTTTTTTATAGTCTGACTCATTAGTTTAATACCCCAATAATTTTTACACTTTTTCTTTGTTCTTATATAAATTCATCAAGTATTTCTTTTAATTTTCAATCTCAAATTGAATAACTTTATAAGTCATTCAATATCTTATTTTTTTAGACACTTTCATACCTTTATCAAAATATTATCTAGTTCAATTAACTTTCCATTTTGCATCCTATTTAAAGCTTAATTTCCTTCTGGTGTTTAAATTATACAATAAAAATTTAAATTTTTATACTCATTTGCCCTACTTAAATTCATTAAGTTATGTTGATATAAATTTTCATTAAAAAGTTC
>JBBMJZ010000036.1:15108960-15119403 GCA_037833815.1 Zingiber zerumbet
GGTGATGTTGGTGTTAAAAAGCATGCCACCAACAGTGAGATAGATCTAGTGGGTCCACAAGCATGGCGCGAGGTTGTGCTTGAGCATCTCGTGCATGAACTCAATTCACAACTGCTTGCCTTTGGCGTCGATGTAAGGGTATGCTACATAGAGGGCAAGTCTACTCCGTCATAACAGCCATAGCCGAGGGTGGCTAGGTCAATGACTATACCTCCGAGGGTGAGGGCCTGTGGTCGTGGCCGTAAGAGGCAATCGGGGAAAGGGCATATGGACAAGTAAGAGAGGCGAAGGAGAGAGAAGCAATATCATCATGGGAGGATTGGCAAAGGATGGCGATGGGAGCAGTGGGATGAGTGAGGCGACTAAAGCTAGAAGAGAATTGAAGTTCATGGCCGGAGCTGACTAGTAGCTAAGGAAATAATAAATAAAAAATATAGTAGCATGTTTCAAATTGCAAGTTTAATCTGAATGGATAGTAGAAAGAAGAGAAGTTCATCCATATTTATAATTATAATAAAATAGAAAAAACTAATTAAAGAAATATATAATTGAATTAAAAATAAAATTATAAGGGGCAAGAAATTTTTTGTCAAAATATGGAAGACACAAAGATAAACAAATTTATTGGTAAATTAAAAGATTTTGAATTAACAATTTTTTTTTTTTTAGAAAACGGGATGCAACACATGCCTTTTTTTCCCCTTGACTTGGTATTTACTTGTGTGACTGGAGAATTCATTGATTGGTCTTATTTCTTGTTTTTTTTCCATTGACTTGGTACTTAAGAGGGCTGGGCTATAGCCCAACACAGCTCCTGAATAGTTTTGTCTCTGAGGTTGGTAAAGGAAAGGCGTTTCGGATGTGCCAGGAAACCAAGAATTAAGATTAGTTCTGGTAAAATTGAGTTGTCCCATGATTCTAAATTGTAACGTTAGACATGCACTGAAAGGTGATTTAACAACTTCAGAGTGACCTTGGGAAAACTTGTGAGGTTCATTTCCCTTTTGTAGTTGGATTTTTGATATATAATATGTTGAAATTTATAGAAGAACTTGACATTGTTTTATTGTAAAGTTACTTGGACATATATGTCTAATTTTGATATGAAACACTAGATTTGAACATCATTTTCAACTAGAAGTTTGGTCTCCGTCACTTGGCTTCAACCTCACTGAATCCTCATTTGATATAAACATTTGTTATAATTTCATATCGTTTAACTGAAATATTTATTGATCGTCTAAGTATATATATTATTTTAAACGCGTCTCTTGAATTTTTCTTCAATAGATACAACTATGACTTTTTCTCTAATATTTTCATTTTCATCCTTATATGTCGGCACATCTACCTTAACATTCTCATCTCCGCAACTCTCATCTTCTGCTCATGTACTTTCGGCATAGTCCAACATTTAGCTCCATATAATATAGCAAGTCTAACAGTCGTTTTGTGAAAATTTTCTTAAAGTCTTAGAGGTATTTTAAGATCACAAAGAACATCCGACACTCTCCTTCATTACAATCATCCAACTTATATTATATGTAAGAAATTTCTCTCAACTCTTCCATCATTTTGTAAAAATGATTCTAAATACTTAAAACTCTTAGTTACAAACAACTCATCATTTTCTATTTTAGCAATTGTCTCATTACATCTAATATTGCTAAACTTAAATTCTATATATTCTATTTTTACTCTACTAAGCCTAAAGTCTTTCACTTCGTGCATTATTTCTCGTCGAGATTTGAGTTTAGTATTTACTGTTCCACATGATCAGTGTAAAAAGATAAGGACTTAGAACTGATCCTTAAAGTAACCTTATCTTTATAGGAAATACTTCAATTAATCAGCTTAAAATCTTTACTCTTGTCAATATATCCTCATGCATATTCTTAATTAGTTTAATATACGTTATGCTAACATCTATAATTTCTAAGGTTCTCCATATAATTTTTCTTGGGGCTCTATTATAAACTTTTTTAGATCGACAAATACTATGTGTAAGTCTAACTATTGTTCTCGATACCTTTCAATTAGTTGCATGAGAAGATGCATACCTTCTATTGTCGACCTCCCAGGTATAAATCCAAATTGGTTTTTAATCACTGCGGTCTCATTTCTTAGTATTTTTCTATTACTTTCTTTAAAGTTTCATGGTATGACTCACTAGTTTAATAATCCTATAGTTTACATAATTTTATATGTCTTCTCTATTCTTATATAAGTGAACTAGAATACCTAATCCAATTGCTTTTTAGTTTTAAATCATATTTAAAACTTGCTCTATTCCTAAAACTTGAATTTTACGATAAAAATTTAAATTTTTATACTCATTTGACCTACTTAAATTACCTAAATTAAATTGGTTATTTAAATCTTTATTAAAAAGTTATTGAAAATACCTCTTTCATCATTGTTTTTAATTTGTGATCATTTACTTGTACTCTATTGCATTTATCTTTAAAACATCTTGTTTAGATAAGATCTCTTGTTTTTTTCTCTCTTGCTTTAACTATTCTGTCAATGTCTCTTTTCCTTTTTTTTAATCCAATTTTTGATATAAGTGTTCAAAAGCTTCATTCTTAATTTATTCACTGTTTTTTAATCTTTTTCTTAGCCACTATCTTTTTAAAAAATTTTCTCGTTATTAAAAGTATATAATTCTTTATAAACTATTTTTTTTCCTTCACTTTCTCCTATACTTTCTTATTTCACCATCAAAATTTTTTACTTGGTAGTGCATATCCTTTTGACTCACTAAGTATACTCTTGGCTACTATTTTTAACTTTGACACCATCTTATTCCATGTCATATTCGAATCACCATATATTTCTCCTAATACTTGTAATCCTACCATATCCTTAAATATGTTTTGCTTTTTTATCCTTTAAGTTTCACCATTTAATTCTAGGAGTCTTGCATATTATCCTTCTATTAATACTATACTTGAGGCGTATGTCTAATACTACTAACCTATGTTACGTAGTTAAATTTTCTCTAAAAATGACCTTGCAATATTTACAAATCTTTCTATTATTTTTTTTCAAACTATAAGAAAGTAAATGCGCGATTTATTATTCATACTTTTAAATGTGATCAATTGTTCTTCTCTTTTCTTAATAAATATATTAGCTAGCATAAGGTCATATACTGTCACAAAATCCAATATAATTTTTCCTTCTTCATTTTTTTTCCAAACTCCATTACCCTCATGAACCATATCATATTCCTCAATTTTTACTCCTACATGTTTATTTAGATCTTTTCCTATTAAAATCATTTTGGTTAGTGGAATATTTTGTAATACCTCATCTAGATCATCCCAAAATCTAAATTTAGTGTATTCATCTAATCCTATTTAAAGTGCATATATACTAATTAAATTAATAATTTCTTTCACAACTACTATCTTGAGAGTTATAATCCTATCCCTTTCAAATTACTCCTATTGCTTCGTATTTTAACAAATTATCGACAATAATACCTATTTCATTTTTTGTTTTACTCCTTCCTGTGTACAGTAACTTAAAATATGAATTCTCTATCATCTTTGTTTTCTCTCCTCTCCATTTTATCTTTTGTATACACAAAATATTAATTTTTCTTCTAATCATCGTATCGAACCTTCATTGCTTTATCAGTAAGCGTTCCTGTATTCTATGTTCCAAATCTTAAATCATTAATTTTCATATAATATTTATTCTTATTCAGCTTATAGTGTGAGAACTCTTGCATATTTAACATTACACTCAAATTCACATGGAGATGTAGAGGTCCTTACGGATATATTACAATCAGACATTGCAACGCGAACTCTTACATATTTAGCACTACACTCAAATTTTAATGGAAATATAGCAATCTTTGCTGAAATGTTACAGTCAGACCCTATAATGCGTTCCTTATAGGGAAGATCCATTCATTGAACATTTGTTTGAAAGTCCACGATGAATGACTGTCATGTCCTGAGTGTATACTTGTCCGTAAGATTGGAGAATACCCCCTAGTGACAATATAAAAAATAATCGATACCAAGCTAATTAAAGCCAACACAAATACAAATGCAATATAAAATCACTAAGTTTATAAATGGTAATACGTGTATGTATCCATGTACATGTGAATATAGTAAACTGAACAAAATAAAAGTTTTACATAACTCAGAGATTCGACGAGGAAGAATAAAATCATAAATAGAGACAACAAAAAAGAAACAAACAACTTAAAAAGAGACTCAAAACACGAGTGAGATTAGTAGTCAGGACCTCTGAGCAACACGATATATCCTCTACCTGCAAACCTGAAAGTCAAAGAAAAAGCAAGGGGTAGTGAGAACAAATGACTTAGCAGGTAGATAAAAAGATAGTGCATGATACTAAGTGTAGGAAGATCCAACGAAGTAGTCTAAGGAATAATACTTATTATAAAAGTAAGAGTAAAGACAACAAAACATTGATATGACATAACTATCTATTAACCTGATGTTATATACATATATAAACTGGGAGAACATACTGTACAACCAAATCTTGCACAAAACAATCATATAACAATAGATACAAGTACTAACTACATGCAACAATATACTACTACGAATGAGTCTCACATGCAGACATGGTATTAACTATCTATCGACAATAATATGCTACCACTTTCTAGTCTAGTGGCCAGATAGAATGAGATAACTATTTAACTCCTCAACTACTGACTGTAAAATACACGCTATCACTATAAGGTCTAGTGGGCAATCAGAACATATAATTGTCATCATCTACGGGTAACGATACATGCTTCCACTACCTGGTCTAGTGCGCAAACATGTAACAATACACGCCTGGTCTACGAATTGCGGGCGACAACACGCTACCACTATCTGATCTAGTGGGCAGTCCAGATGTAAATGTATACACAACAATAATAACCAAACCAGCAGAAATAATCACATCCAAGAGTAAAGCTCTACAAGCTACACTATGATATCACTAACATAACAACACAAGTATAAATAATAAATAGCATGGATAGCAAAGACGGCATGGATATCAAGTATAAAACATATAATCAATGTGTAATCAAATACTCATTATAGCATAAAGTGATTATGCTCATTCTAGGTATCCAACACAATCCATTTCCAAGTTATGTGAAAAGAGGTAAATTATAGGGCCAGCTTATAGCCAACTACTAAGTGATTAGAAGTGAGAAAAGTTTTTTCCCCGTAATCAAATATTCATACACTAATGTCAAAAAAAGGAACAATTCACTTCATTGAAGAATGTCATAACTGTTTTCAAGTCAAAGGGTCTGTTTCAAACTTGATCTTACAAGTAAAGAGTACGAAAGAATCTAAGGGGCCTATCCATCTTACAATCAACTTAACCAACTTATTCGATCAATTAATGTTTTCATAACTCCTAACTTAATCATCCAATTCATTAATTATTCCAAATTATAGATTAACATCTTAATTAATCAATTAACCGTTATTAATTAGTTAGATATATTAAGTGATTGGTTACATAATCCAAATCAGTCGTAGAATTAATTAATTTATCTAAATTAATTACAAATTAACAACTTAATAAATCAATTAATCAATGAAGTTCAATAATAAACAACTTAACTCATAAATTCTTAACCTAATTTAAAACTTAATAAATTATCTAATTTACCAAGTAAACTAGTTAATATCAATTATTAATCAATTAAACTCATTAATTATTTTCATCAAACATCTTAATTACCTATAATAACTAATTAATCAAATAAACACCATTATTACCTATTAATTAATCCATCCATTAATCAACTTATTAATTCACACATTAATACCAGTTACTAAATCTTTTCAGATTATCAATTAATCCATTACTTAATTACTTAACCAATTCAATTAATTAAATCATCATTAATCCTATTTTAATTAAATTACCATAGATCTAACCAACAATTTAATCCATTAATTAATTAGTTTAATAGAACATGTAATTAATCAACAAGATATCCGAATAATTATTCGTTACCTAGTTTTGCTCCCTCTTCGACAGAGTCAGCTACTCGATGACCTACAGCAACAATGTTGCAAGGGAGGGAGGAGGGGTCATGTCAAAAGCCTACAACAATCGACACGAGGAGACAAGGATGGTGGTTAGTGTAGGTACTACTGCATGTGTTGTGCATTAAGGAAGGAGAGGCATAGCATTGACCCATACGGTGACGAGCAATAGCCGACTCGGGCTACTCACAAGGATGGCCGATTGGTGGCAACGACGACTCGACGAGGCACGTAAGAGCAGCATCGATTGGATGTACCATGGTGTGATCAATAAAACTTAAGATTAAATTCCATCAACCCTCAATTTAAATAAGACAGACCTTTTTAAAAACTATCCAATTTATCTCCATAAAATATAAAAAAAAATACTAAAAATTCTATTAAAATCTATATATTCCTATAAATTTATTCACTTATTATTTAACTATGATCTTATAATTTATTTTCCTAACTAAATTTCATTGTCAATATACATCCTTTTTGAATCAAGCTCGGGATCGACTATGACAAGGTTAGAAAATTGAATTAAAAAAAAATATTAAACCATATAACACTAAATTTGGGACGACTGATCCGACTCTATAAAAATTTACCATCAGCCATCAAGATAAAT
Source organism: Zingiber zerumbet (assembly GCA_037833815.1). NCBI lineage: Eukaryota > Viridiplantae > Streptophyta > Magnoliopsida > Zingiberales > Zingiberaceae > Zingiber > Zingiber zerumbet. The sequence goes on from JBBMJZ010000036.1 coordinate 15,115,633, forward strand.
CAGGAAGCACTCGTGATGAGCGGCCCTAAAATCCAACATTATACCTCATTTGAAAGAAAAATTCCTACAAATATACCGTAGCTGGGGATCGAACCACGAATATGTCAATAACAACTTGAAATTCATCCATTGCACCATGAACAAGGGCTAGAAAATTGAATTCATAACATTGACAGTTCACTTAGCAGCGTGGTAATTCCATCTGTACTCAATGTACCAGCCATTGGATTTGGACTTAGACAGCAAAGCAATTTCATGATTTTTCATCAGCATAGAGAAAGGACATAAAGACAACACAATTAATATAAGGAGTTAATGTGGCCAAAAGATAATTGTGATAACTTAAAAAGTCCACAAAGCCACAATGAGAAGTCCAATCAAAGAGAAGCTCAAAAGACTTGGCATTACATCACAAGAACATACAGCTAACTCATCCTATCACCATGCCTCAGTGGATCTGGGGAAGTAACAGCAAAGAATATATGATCAAATGGGAAAAGCTAAGTGAGAATGTAGCAATATATAATAGAAAGAAAAGAGTGGGAAGTAGGATATCACATGCAACATTTTCACATTTATATCACCACAAGTTTATCAATATTTTCCATAACTCGTTAAGCATAATTCACACTTTTTCAGGTGTTCCATTGGTTTATATATATTATACGTGAAACCCATAAATTTCTCCTCCTCTCTTTTGTATCGAGAGGTGCATCTTTTGTGCATAAATGTGGATAAAACCATTGCAGCACCAGGAACAACAAAATGCACAAAAGAGTGAGCATAAAATCCCATAAATTTTTTAGATTAAAAAACAAGAAAATAGGTAAGTAAGCAATAGTATAGGATTGCTCCATTATGTTTTCCAACCCCAACGACCTAAACCAGTCCCCACTCTCAAGTTAGGAGGGGAGACCACCATGGTGACAGGATTAACCAATTCTTTGGTAATTTTCCAAATGAAAACTCAACATAATAGATGCTTTAATAAACCAAGTGGGTCAAGAGTGTTATAGGAAACCACCATATGGACAACCAAGTCCACCACATAACCTTGACAATTGATAGCCAAAATCGTGGAGAGGCTAAACGAGATAAAATTCTCACCTCTAAAACGAAGATTGCTTCTGAACCCAATGAAGCAACATGGAGGAAAACTTCAGGATAACCACAGGAAATTAAAGCAGAGTGAAATATTTTGGAAATAAGAAGAGAGATCACACTCCTTTAACATTGCAATCAGAGCAGTTGTCAAATCTATTAGACGCTGGATTATGCAGAAATACAAAGCTGAACTCATTTCAAGGTTAATCAATGTTGTTGTTGAATTTCCCTCAAAGTTAGTCTATTTAGAATTAAATCTGGATTTTATCCTCTAATTTGGATTTAATTCTAGAATCTGGATTTTCCTATATTGGATAATCTAGATTTTATCCTATAATCTGGATTTTCTTATATGGGATACTTAAGTTCAAGAAGATAATTAATAGTAATTTCCTTGTTTTAAAGAATTTGTTACTATGTTTAGCCATGTAAATCATTCTCCAATTCAAGCAATGACAAATAAGATCATTCTTCCTCAAAAATCTTCATGGTATCAGAGCAGGTTCTCTGAAAAAGCCATAGCCTTCATTTCTAGCCATCCTCCATGATTAAGTATGGCATGACAACCGAAAAATCTAGCTCTATCTCTGAAATATCTTTTCATTCCAATCAAATTCTGAAAACTCTGAAAATGTCTCACTTCTCATCACCAGCATGCATGCACAAGCAGATAACTCACGTTCTGCATTCTCTGTGTGGGCTAAATGCTCAAAACATTGGATTATTGACTCGGACATCTGACAGTATGACGGAGAATGAGTCCTATCAATCGTGTCATATCAATCTTTCTGTGTGCATTGTCGACAGTTCTGTCCAAGGTGGACGGGACTCGATTTATTCAACTCTCACCTGAAATTACTCTCAAATTCATGCTTCATGTCCCTAAACTTGAGTGTAACTTAATGTCCATCAGTAAGTTGACTCGTGATCACAACTCTTCTACTAAATTTCTTCCAAATGTGTGAATTTTTCAAGAATTAGATTCAAAGGAAAGGAAATGCCCATCAGTAAGTTGACTCGTGATCATAACTCTTCTACTAAATTTCTTCCAAATGTGAGTTTTTCAAGAATTGGATTTGAAGAAAAGGATTGACAGTGCTGAGATGTGCTCTAAACTTTATCTCTTCAAGACACCTCAACCTAGGGAAGCCTTAATGGTGAGTAGTGATTTTTCTAAGGGTAAGTCAATTTGTTATTCTAGTCCTAAATCTATCTTTAATTCAAGTACCAATAGATATAGTGAAGTTATGGCACTAATGGTTAGGTCATCCAAACTTTATGTATCTTGAACGGTTCCCTCACTTATTCATCAATAAAAGTTCAAATTGTTTAAATGTGAGATCTATCAACTTGCTAAACACACAAGTTCTATCTATCCAAGTGATCAAAACCGTTTACAGTGATTCACTGTGATATTTGGGGACCCTCTCAAATAAAAAGATATTAATGGGGGTCGGTGGTTTGTGATATTTGTAGATGATCATACAAGACTCACTTGGGTTTTCCTTATGAAAGAAAAGTGAGAGGTTGATAGAATATTCAAAACATTCAATTGCATGGTCCAAACACAATTCAATACCATGATTCAATTATAAGTAAACACTTGTCTAGACAAGGAATTGACCAAGTAAGTTCATGTGTTAATACACCCCAACAAAATGGAGTGGCTAAGAAGGAAAACCATCAATTGTTTGAAGTAGCTCGATCTCTTATGTTTTCTACTGGTGTTCCAAAATAGCTTTGGGGAGAAATCATTCTTAGTTCTACATATCTCATAAATCGAACGTCATCTCATGTCCTAAAATTTTAAATACCACATCAAGCCCTCATTAAAGTTTTTCCTCATGCTCAGGTTCTTTCCTCTAATCTTCTCTTTAAAATCTTTGGGTGTTCTGCATTTGTTCATGTATACCCTCAGAATAGGAGTAAACTTGATCCAATATCCAAAAAATGTGTCTTCCTAGGTTACTCCACAAATAAAAAGGATACAACTTTTTTTGTCCTAACACACGAAAATATTTGAAACAATGGATGTGACATTCTTTGAACAAATTCAAATTATTATTTCTCCAAACCTGAAATTCAAGGGGAGCATCAGAGAGAAATTCAACTTCGGAGTTGGTATTCCTTAGTGTTAGAACTATAAATCAGCCTAAATAAACAGACATAAAATTTGTCACTAAGTCCAGTCCGTGAACATCTCACTTCATCTAAACCTCACCAGTTCTCGACCAATATTCCTCCATCAAGTATATCCAATCCACTGTTAGTTTCTAGAGAACTTCAAATATTTACCAAGAGGAAAAAGCAAACTCAAGAGGAGATTGAGAATTTTGCGCATCCCACACCTGTTCAAGAACCTGAACCGAACCCAATTACTATGGAAACTAGCACAAGAGGTGAAAATGAACCAGAACAAAATGGATCAGAGGAGATTCAAGTTGAAGATGATTTGGAATTACCTATTGCCTTGAGGACAGGTACTTGTCCGATCAAGAACATTATATTATATGCAGATCTAACAAGCATTTATTTCAAGGATGGATAATGTTCAAATTTCAGCAAATATTCAAAAGGCTCTAAGCAGTGTATGAAATGCCGTTTTGTGCCGCCCGGCACGGACAGTTTTTGCCGTTCCGCCGGGCGGCCGAAACCGGCACGGGAGGC
>JBBMJZ010000036.1:15119503-15132444 GCA_037833815.1 Zingiber zerumbet
TAAACATATTTATCTTATAATTACTATAGATAAATAAAAAAATACCGAAACTGTATCGGCACGGTACGATACGATACGATACCGAAACCGTATCGTTTCGGTCTAAGACCGAAACCTCGGCATTGGTCGAAATTTTAAACCTTGGCTCTAAGTCACCCGAGTTGGAAAGAAGCTATTCAAGAGGAGATTATGGCCTTGGAGAAAAATAGAAGATGGATTATTACTGAATTCCCACCGGGAAAGAAAATTGTGAGTTGTAATTGGCCCTTTATCGTGAAATATAAGGCAGATAGGAGCATTAATAGGCTAGGCTCAAGGTCCTATGGTGTTAATTACTTGGTTCGAATACTCCTCCCATTAGCAGCAAACTTAGACTGGTCACTTCATCAACTTGATATAAAGAATGATTTTCTTAATGGAGATCTGGAAGAAAAAGTCTACATGGAGATTCCTTTGGGTCTACAAAGAAGCAACTGCAACAATAAGGTGTGCAAATTATTATAGTCTTTGTATGGACTTTAACAATCTCCACATGTGAGGTTTGGCAGGTTATCACGGTCAGTAAAAGAACATGGATTTTCTCAGTGTCATCATGACATTGATCATACTCTCTTTGTGAAGTGCTCTTCCGGGAATAAACTAGTATCCTCATTGTATACGTAGATGACATCATTCTAATCGGAGATTGTGAGGAAGAGTTATTGAAGATTAAATGATCCTTAGCAGAAGAGTTTGAAGTAAACGACCTTGGTCTTCTATGGTACTTTTTGGGTATGGAAGTGGCTCGATCAAAAAAGAGAATATTTATCTCGTAGTGAAAATGCACCGTGGATTTACTCAAAGAGACTAGTATGATAGGATGTCAACCTGCAAGCACCCCTATGTAATCCAAAAAGAAGTTAGGGCGCGAAGAGGACAGAGTTCCAGTAGACAAAAGAAGATATCAACGCCTACTGGGAAGGCTCATTTATCTATCTCATACTAAACTGTCCAACAGAGAAGCACATGGAAGCCATGTGTTAGTACCCCGAGGTAGTTTTGATGTGGTCAACCGAATTAGAGTTAGGTCCTGTTGTGTTTTGATGCCCTGTGTCTGAATGTGTAGGAACTTCGGAGCACAGAAAGTCGAGCGAAAAACGCAGCTAGCGAAAAGGACGGTACGGGAGAAAGTCGACGGGCTCGGTGCGTCCGAGGGACGAGGCGCTACGGAAAAATACATTGACGGATGAGAAGGAAGCGTGCGGCGTTTCCGAGGGACGAGAAGCCAGAGCGGAAGATTGCTCGAGAAGGCCGGAAAATGGGTTTGTGTAAGCCTTATTCCAGATAGTTGAAATCACCCAAGCGAGTGGAACCGAAGCAAGAGCCCAGACCAAAAAAATCAACCGAGAAGTTGACTTCGGTTCGGGCGCCTCGCCTAGCTGGGCCATATCGCAACGGTCCGAGCACCCGAAACTTTAAGTTTCCAAAACTCAACGTGTCACAATCCGTTGCGACCTGGATAAAATTTTATCCATGTCCACGTGCCTAGAACCCTTCCAGGCACCTCGATCAAGGTGGAATCACTAGTATTGGAGTTTCTTTAAGTTTTCTGCTACTTTGTGTGCTTCCAACGCTTGTAAGAGGCTTCTCCACCTATGACGAAAGGAGAATTTGATTAGTGCTTCAAAGTCTTGGATTAACAACCTTCTAGGTTGGAACCAAGTAAAATCGGTAGTCTCTTTCTTTTTATTAGTTTATCAATTCTTTTTATACAAATGTCTTATTATTTCAAAATATCGAGGAAGGTTATATTTTTTTTTTAAAGGGCAATTCACCCTCTCTTACCTATCGTACGGGTCCTATCAAATCCGAGTCAATCCAAGTCAATCTCAATCTGACCCATCCTAATGCAATCCGAAAAACACCCCAACCCAAATATAACCATGAAAACTCATAAATCCAAACTTGATATTTTTGACATCGATTCAGTTGACATATCAGATTCAATATTGTCACCCCTAACTGCATCAACTTGTGGAGCCTAAACACACATGCTATTATTGTTATCATCTCTCGATGCTATCAAATTTTATCATTTGATTAATAGACTCATCTTACTTATCATTTTTACTAGAATTATTCAAGATTAATCATCCTTAATATTTTACTAGTTATAGCATATATGCGTTACATGTATAATATAATATATAAATATACATAAATTATTATCCCAGATTCATAAATTGGACATAATAAGGGGGCGCCGGATGTATGCAGTAGTGCAACATAAGAGTAGCGCTCGAGAATCCAGTAACAAGTTATTGTATCAGACTCTCCCTCATAAAAAAATTAATTTAAATTTTTATATCAAATATTAAACTGATAAGAATAAATATTACATTTAATTTTAATTAAAATACTAAAAAAAATATATTTTCTAATGTCGTCAGTCTAATTTATTTATAGAAATTTTTTTTTTTTTACAGTATTACTAATCTTAAGATGTGAAATTAAATAGAATAATTACCGTACACATATTTTTATATAAAAAAATATTAAAATAATTTTATTTTAGATTTCATAAAAATAGTTAATAAATGGTTAATCATAAGATAGTAAGATATGATTTTTTTTAATTGGTAAAAAAGGTAACAAATTATAAAGATACGCAACTAGTATTTTAAAAACATTTATTTAATATTTCTCTAGTTTAATTAGCAAAAAAAAATCAATAATTTAAAAAAAATATTAAATATTTAATTCCTTGTTTGTTATCGAACGTTTACGGAAACAAACTGCTCCCTATTTTGGCAGAATCGTTCCGGCGCTTAGCCTCCCTGCCCAGTTCAAGAGCCTTTGTTATTTATTTAATTACAGTACTGCCACAAAGAGCAAACAAATTCAGACAACAAGGAGGGTACGCGTTAGAAAAAGTCGGTGGCATTTTCGTAAATAATCGCATAAACGAGGGACTCAAGCTTGTAAACTTTTTTGTATCGCTCTCCTCGGGAATAGAAATAACAAAACCGGCGCTTGCTCTCGCCTCTATTTCTCGCACGTTCACGCGTTCTTCCTCTTCGATCGGAGGCGCTCCAGTTCGAAGGATTAGGGTTTTGCGCTGACACTGAGCCTCTTTCTCAACTCTAGCGGGCTGCTCCGCGCTTGCTTCTCTTCGACGAGGAATGGGTGGCGTGGCGGTGGAATCGGAGGAAGAAGGTGCAGTGTCGCTTCTCGTTTGGCTTCTTTTTCGATGTTGTTAACATTGGCTTGTTTCCGGTTCCTTTTTCGGGTGCAGATGAGTTTGAAGCTTCCGAGGAGATGGATGGGGAGAACGTTCGCTACAGTGGTGACGAGTTGAATGACGAAGATGAAGGTAGCTCTGGGGCTTGGATTTGGTTCTGGTTCTTGATTTTGTTTTTTCTTGCGATGGCTTAGATGCTCGGTTGCGGTGTTTAATGCTTGATGGAATCGTGCTTTCCGAGCAGAAGAGAGCCAGGACGAGTACGAGCAAGATGGATTTATCGTGGACGAGGTAGAAGAAGAGGAAGAGCCGGAGGATAGTGACACGGAGAGGCATAGAAGGAGTCATAAGAAAAAGAAAAGGTAACACAGCTCGATCTTTCTCTTGCTTACCCGTAGTAGTTTAACATTCTCTCTATGATTTGCACTTCAGGAAATTGGATAAGGGTTTTGTTCTTGACGAGGATGATTACGTGTTGCTCGAGGACAACAATATTACTGGCTTCCGTCGACCACAAGCAGTATTTTCGCTGCCTGTTTAACTATTTTTCTATTTTGGAATATAGATTCACCCTTTTGAGTTTTTTAGCAATATGGTTTCCGTTCATAGGTTACTAACAAATTTAAGCGCTTGAAGAAGACTGGAAGAAGCATTGAGCTGGAGGGGCAATATGGGTTATCGAATGAAGAATCAATTGATAGGAGTAATCAGGATGGATTCTCAGCTGAAGAAAAACTTAAGCACAGATTGTTTGGATATGATGAAGGTAATTAACTTTGGTGCTACCAGTGTATGCTTAGCTAGATTGCTGGCTTGAAGGGATTAGTTATCTTTGTTTTCACTGCACAGTGATGCTGTCAGATGATATTGCTGAGGAAGAAGAGCTCCCAGAAGATAGGAGTACTACTGGAGATGAAGATGAAGATGAAATGGCAGATTTTATTGTGGATGAAGATGTCGATGAAGTTGGTGACCTTGCAACGTATGACCTCTCTCTTGCTATCCTATAAAATGCATTACCTCTTTCTGTTCTTTCGAAGCTGAGTGACTGACTTCACTTTATTTAGAAAGAAAAGGTTGACAAAGAAGAAATCACACAAATTGCCAGGCATTTCATCATCTGCTTTACAAGAAGCAAAAGAGATATTTGGTGATGTTGATGAGCTTCTTATGCTACGGAAGCAAGGCCTTGCATCAAGTGCCGATGATGGCAGTTGTGCAGAAAAAAGATTGGAAGATGAGTTTGAACCCTTTGTTCTTTCAGAGAAATACATGACACTAAAGGATGTGGCTATACGAGAAAAAGATGTACCTGAGAGAATTCAGGTAACTACACAATTTTGTTTTCTATGGGTTACATTCGGGACAGCCAAGTTGCTTGTGGATTAATCTGTATAACCTTGTTTCTTATGATGTTTCTTTTGTAGTTATTTGAGGATATTACTGGTCCACCTCCAACAGATGATAAGAACATAGAAGAGGAGAGTCACTGGATTTATGATATGCTTACTCATGGCAGTATGTCACCTTTAGTTGGCTATGATGCACTCCAATATATACATAAAAAGGAGATTGAAAATGTCTTGACAATGATACATTTGCAAAAGCTTGATGTAAGAAATTAAACAATCATTGTTCTTAAAATTCACAAGAATGTGGATCACTAACTCCTTGATTGCCATCCCCAGATTCCTTTCATTAGCATGTATCGCAAGGAATTATGTGGTAGTCTTTTGAAGGATCTTGAAGATGATATGCAGGATGGAGAAGAAATTCAACACATCAAATGGCATAAGGTGCTTATGAACCTTTTTTTGTGAAACTTTTGTATAACCCTCTTTAGTGTGTATCGGCAGCTTTACTAGGGTGACTAAAGCATATCTCAAATGAAAATCTTTATTGCCTTCCAGATACTTTGGGCAATTTGGACGTTAGATAACAAGTGGTTGTTGCTTCAGAAGAGGTTGATTGCACTTCGTTCATACTATTGTCGGCGTTTTATAGAGGAAACCCAAAGAGTTGATGATGAAGCAAGACATTCTTTTAATAAAATAATTTTTCAATCAGTGATTTCGGCACTGAATAGTGCAAAATTTGAAAGAGAGGTTGATGACGTAGACGCGAAGTTCAACATGCATTTTCTTCCCAGTGAAGAAGATACACATGATGGGAAATTTAAGAGACCAAAGAGAAAATCAACATATACCATTTTGCGTAAAGCTGGGTTATGGGAGATTGCAAACAAGTTTGGTGCTAATTCTGAAACATTTGGGATGCTTCTCTCTTTGGAAAAGGTGACATTGTTTTTTGCAGATATTCTTCTAATTATGTTTAGTCAAAAAGATTCAGTATGCTGTTTCAATTTCTTGTATTAGAATTCTATCTTTGTTTCAATAAGGTTGTATTTGTGATCTAGCACCAGGAACAAATCTAACAAAGAGGGAAGATTTTATGTCATTGAAATCAATTATATAAAATCTAAAAATTCTTTTATAAATTAATCAATAAAGACAATCTCCTATGAACTTACCTAAAAATTAAGTTATGAATCCATACCTAACTTATGTTTGACGTTATTCTCACCACCAACAAGAACTAGACTCTATCAAGTAGCAAGACAAGATGATCCATCAATATTTGCAATGCCTCACAGTAGTGCAAACTATATTTTGATCAGGAGGTGCCCCTAGTGAAGATATTTTTAGAGTTTGCCATAAAATTACAAATACTATTTCAGCAGCCATCTTTTTGTAGTTTGTCTTTAATGATCTAAGAATCTTTTATATTTGGCATTCCTTTTTATTGGAACGACGGATTAACTGAAGCATTTCCCATAAAGATAAGGTTACATTCAAACTCTAAGTCCTTATTTTTTATACCAATATGAATGAATTCACTAGACACACCCAAGACTTGTTATTGTGATGCATATTGTTTGTAGATGATATTATTTTATTAGATGAGACACGTGAAGGAGTAAATGCTAAACTCGAATCTTAGCAGAAAATACTGGAAGGGAAAGGTTTTAAGCTTAGTAAAGTAAAGACTAAATATATGAAATTTAAGTTTAGTAATATTAAATGTAATGAGATAATTGTTAAGATAGAAGGTAACGAGTTGTCTTAAACTGAGAGTTTTAAATATTTAAGATCATTTTTTAAAAAGATGGAGAGATTGAGAGAGATGCTTAAAGGGAAGTTCTATAAAATGACGATGAGACCTGCTATGTTATTTGAAGCTAAATGTTGGGTTATGATTCGAGCATATGAACAGAAGATGAGGGTTGCAGAAATGAGGATGTTAAGGTGGATGTGAATATACGAGGATAGATAGTATAAGAAATGAGAATATTAGTGAGAAAGTTACGATTGTATCTATTGAGAGAACACATTTAAGATAGTATAAATACTAGTTAGACGACTAATAAATGCTCTAGTTAGTCAACGTGAAACTATGACAATTATGCACATCAAACGAGGAAGAAAACTAAAAAAAGTCTTGGTTAGCAATAATAAAATGAAATAAAACTTATTTAAATATAGATGATATATTAGGGGAGAAAGATTCATAGAGTCGACCTCACCCAATGAGATAAAGCTTGATTGTTGTTATAGTACTCTCTATTGGAACACAAATATTTTATGTGATTCTATAGGGAGCTACATTGATCTAGTAACTTTTACATTGCCTATTACTTATCCTCTCAAATTGAATGAATGATTGTGAGGTAGGAAGATGGGATTTAGAACTAATTGAGCACAACGACAAATCAACAATCAAAGTAGTAAGTTCAAATGACCCTCGATATTAAGTCCAATTTTAGTGTTAAGTTAATGACATTAGTAACTATTTTTATCACTATTCAAAAATTACTAGTGGAGCAAACATGATGTTGCTCAAAGGTATTTTTGGGAAAATGCTAAAGCAATGTGATAAGGATATATCTAAAATTGTATTCTTGGTGGCTTGACTAGATGTTTTAGAGGACCTTGCTCTCTTTAGGTGCTAACTATTATTAACTTTTCTTTTATAGTTGCTATGGAATTAGAGAGACTAAAAAAAATACAATGATGAGGCCTATAAGGGTATCAATGAGCTAGACGATGAACTAAATATTTTGAATCGAAAAACAATAGTTTTTTTTTTCTTTTGGTTGGATTATTGTAGTGTTCTAAATGGTGAGCAAGGCGCCCCTTAGGCAGGAGACGGGCATCAACTGCATTGCCTTTGCTTGAGGCGGTGCTTTAAGTGGTAACTCATCTCTTTCCACCATCGTCACACCTATAACTGCCACTACAATCATTTTGCTATCGTGAGGCATTTGAACGCGTCATGCGAGCTTGGACGCATTGTTCGAGCCCGGTGACGTCCTGCCTAGCGACACGTCCGGACATGTCGCATTGTCCTGGCGATGCGTCCGGAGGCGTTGGCCTGTTGACGAGTTCAGACATGCCACCTAACTGAAATAAGATACGCGAGTAAGTTGTAAGTTAGAGTTTAATTAAATAACTTTAGGTTAATAATTTTAATCAACTTCTAGTAATAATTGAGATAATTTAAATAGAATTAATTAAAGCCTAATAAAATTATTCTATTAATTTAATGTATATTTTTTTAAAAATATATTTTTTATTTTTAAATAGTTATATTAAAATTTCTAATATATATTATTAAAAGTAAATATTATAATGAATAATGATTATTTATAATATTATGTATAAAAAATAGTAAAAAAAAATTCAATTGTCTAAGTACTGCTTAGGCGGTAAGTGGGACCGTCCTGTCATTATCTACCGTCATCTACAACACTAGATTATTGTATACTTTAACCTCTTCTAATCAAGATTATGTCTGCTTACTAGGATTATTGTTGTGGCAACATTCAGTGCTGTGAGGCTACCTTGAATTGATATCTACTTTAGTGTTTTGGGAATGAAGGCATAGACAACAATGGAGTTCTACCACAACGACTCTAATACCAACTAAGGTTTAGGGATTTAAAAAATGTCTTGCATTAAAATGAGATGACTTTTACATGGGTCAATACAAAATCATTATAGAACCTAAATTTGGAGTTTAATGTGGTACTAAAGCCACTACACTTAATACCTAATGAACCCAATACATTTAACATAGATATTTAAACTATTAATTCTTCCTCAAACAAAAAGTAGATGATCGTATGAAGAAATAATTTGTTAAAATTGAAACAAAATAAAAATTTATTGTATATAGTTGAAACATTTATAGTACAAAATTTAAATTTGGTGAATAAACTTTTTTATGTTAGTTCAATTTTTTCTTAAAGTTTATGTTTTTGTAATTGTCCCATCATGCTTATTGATGCTACTTTTAAAGTTTGTTTGAAACTTATTGTAATTTGATGCATATACTTTTGTCATATTAATGTTTCGAAGTTATTTTACTCACCCATCAAGCTTCTTTCCTCCCTTTCAGATATCTGATGAAGTTGAAGATACTAAAGAATCTCCTGAAGAAATGGCTGCAAATTATATATGTTCAATGTTTCAAACCCATAAAGACGTGCTTAGCGGGGCCAGACATATGGTTTGATATCTTGTACCATTGCTATACTATACACTCGTAATGTTATATATGAAGCTTCCTGAACCCCTTATGCTTGCATGTTCAATTTTGTTCTCTGGCAGGCATCTGTGGAGATTGCCAATGAGCCTAATATTAAAAAACATGTGCGCGGTATCTTCATGGAGACGGCTGTTGTATCAACCAGTCCTACTCAGCAAGGAAATCAACAAATTGATGCCTATCATCTGCTTGGAGGTGTAAAATGGCTAAGAAATAAGCCTTTATCAAAGTTTGTGGATGGTCAGTGGCTGCTTATTCAGAAGGGTGAAGAAGACAAGTTGCTTAAAGTCACAATTAAATTACCTGATGATGTCCTAAATAAATTATTAAGTGATGCTTCTGATTGTTATCTAAGTGAAGGTGTCAGTAGATCTGCAAAGTCATGGAATGACCAACGGGAAATGATATTGAAAGATTCATTTTTCACTTATATTTTCCCATCAATGGAAAAGGAAGCTCGTTCATTATTGACAACTAGAGCCAAGTATTGGCTTCGTATGGAATATGGGAGGCAACTGTGGAACAAGATCTCTATTGCCCCTTTCCAGTGGAGCGACAGTAATTCAGAGGATGAGCATGCAGCGAGAGTAATGGCTTGTTGTTGGGGATCTGGAAAATCTCCAACTACCATTGTCATGTTGGATTCAGAAGGAGAAATGGTGGACGTGCTTTATGTTAATTCCTTAAGTGTTAAATCCCAAACTGTTGCTGATCAACAGAGAAAGAAGAATGACCAGCTCCAGGTTCTCAAGTTCATGATGAATCACCAGCCACATGTTGTTTGTGTAGGAGCGGCAAATATGGCCTGCAAGAGACTGTCAGATGATATTTATGAAGTATGTTCCTCATTGCAATCCAATTATATTTGCATAAACATCTTTACCTTTTCTACTTCTTTGTTGAATCCTCACTGTGTTAATGATTATTATGTTTCACGTGCATCATCATTTACAATTCAGTTGATATCTGCTGAGTAGGATTAGGATGCACAACAAGTCATCAAACAGCTAAGCTGAATTGGTAAAAAATGAGAGAAAAAGATAGTAATGGGCGATTTTTGAACAATTGCTATTACTAAAGAGATTGGTAATATTTGCTGGAATCTGGTTAGGGTAGTCTGTGTTGTATTCTTCTGGAAAGAATTAAAGAGAATGAAACGAATTACATTATTAAAATAATTTAAAAAAATAAAGAAGCAAATTAAATGTTTGAAATAACAAAATCAATTTTCATTGTATATTTTAATGATTGGCCTATGGTTTAACCATTTGAGAAACCATGTAATCTAATATGCCAATTAAGAGCATATTTTGTGCCACTGCCTTAAAAAGATTTCATAGTTACAAGGTTCAAAATCTTGAGTCATGTTAAAGTTTAAGTCTTTGATTGGGACACGACTAGTTCGATATCATATTGATGTTTCAATGGGTAATAGATTGAAGTTGAAGAATGAGATAAATCATAGGAAGGAGACATTGTTCGTGCCTAGTATGATTTTAAATCTTATACGATGCTCGACAAAACGGTTGAAACATATCATTTAGGTAATTTAAGTAAGTTAAATGAGTATAGAAATTTAATTTTTTATCATAGAATTCAAATTTCAGAAGTAGAACAAGCTATTTAAATGAGATGCACAATAGAAAAGCTATTGGACTATATGATATTCCGATAGAGGTATGAAAGTGCCTAGGGAAATAAGGTATTGAATGATATACAAAACTATTTAATATGATATTGAAAATGAAAAAAATGTCAATAGAGGTTAAGTACTCTAGTTCTCTTGTATAAGAATAAGGGAAACATACAAAATTGTGCAAATTATAGGGGTATTAAACTAATGAGTCATACTATAAAACTTTGGGAAAAAGTAATAGAAAAAAGATTAAGGAAGGAGACCACAGTGATAAAAATCAATTTGGGTCTATGCTTGGAAGGCCAACAATAGAAGCTATACATCTTCTGACAAATTATTGAAAAATATCGGGAGCAAAAACAAGTAGACTACACATGATATTCATTAACTTAGAAAAAAACTTATGATAGTCCCAAGATAAATTATATAGAGAATTCTAGAAAAGAGAGGTGTTAGCGTAACATATATTGAACTAATTAAGGATATGTACCAAAGTAAAGACTTCAGACGGAGTAACTGAAGCATTTCTAATAAAAATAGGGTTATATTAGGGATCAACTCTAAGTCTCTATCTTTTTATATTAATTATGGACGAACTCATTACATACATTCAAGACATAGTACTGTGGTGCGTGTTGTTTATAGATGATATTGTTTCGGTAGATGAAACATGTGAAGGAGTAAATGCTAAACTAGAATCTTGGTAGGAAACACTAAAAGGGAAAGATTTTAAGCTTAGTAGAATAAAGATAGAATATATGAAATTCAAGTTTAACAATATTAGACGTAATGACTAATGAGATAATTGTTTAAATAAGAGATGATGAGTTGCCCGGAACCGAAAGCTTTAAATATTTAGGATTTTTTTATAAAACGATGGAAGGATTAAGAGATGTCTTATATAGAATACAAGTAGGATGATTGAATTGGAGGAGATCGTCGGATGTTTTATGTGACCGTAAAGTACCTCTAAAATTTAAAAGAAATTTCTACAAAATCACTGTTAGACCTGCTATGTTATATGAAGTTAAATGTTGGGCTATGACTCGAGCACATAAGCAGAAGATGAGAGTTGCAGAGATGAGGATGCTAAGGTGGATGTGTGGACATACGATGAAAGACGTAATAAGAAATGAGAGCATTAGAGAGAAAGTTAAAGTTACATCTATTGAGGGAAAACTTCGAGAAATACGTTTAAGATGATACGGACATGTACTTAGACGACCAATAAATGCTCCAATTAGGCAATGTGAAACTATGATAAAATATATATCAAACGAGGAAAAAGAAGACTAAAAAAGACTTGGTTAGCAACAATAAAATAAGATAAAATTTATTTAAATATAGATGATGATATAGTTGGAGATAGAGCTCAATGGTGTAAAAGAATCCATATAGCCGATCCCACATAGTAGGATAAGACTTAGTTGTTGTTGTATCGAAACTTGAAACCACTCAACTGTCTCCTTTCTTTGTTTCATATCCTACTTTAACTTCTAATATATCACCGGTACCATCCATCAGAGTCTCAACATGATGCTAAAACATTATCTTTCTAGTCAAAGATTAATGCTATGGTGTTGGATGCTACTTGGAAATCCGTTCTGTTCCCCTGTACAACAAGCACAGAACTTTTCCTAACAACCTACGTATTCTTCAGAAGTCAAACTTGGATTGGAAACAAAACTTAACATTTTTACTCTAAATTCAACTCAGGTGTTCTTCAGAAGTTAGACTTAGATTGTAAACAAAACTTAACATTATTAATCCAAGTTCAACCCATGTTACAGAAGTTGATTAAATATCTATTTCAAGGATTGACTTCCAGGTTAAACATGGCGAGACACTTGACCTTCTTGGTTATGGGATCATCCATCACTTCCTAGAGAAAGCCTTTCAAAGAAATTGAATATTTAAACTTCTTACAGTAACCTTAGGTTTAACCTCAAAGAACAATCGAAGCACAATATCGAAACACAAAATCGAAACATAAAATCGATAGCCTCTTGTGTTGGTATTTCAGGATCCATACAAAGAATACAAACTAATTAATACGAAGCGGAAACAATTAATTAGTTATACCTTCCTTGTATGCTAAAAGACCTCTTGATCTTTTATTATATTCCTCTCCTCTTGGACGTCGTGTGGGACGATCTACTAAGACAACACCACCCAAGCTTTCTTCTTCCTTCCAAGAATTTCGGCCACCAAAAGGGATGCTAGACTAGGAAACCTCCTTTTCTTCTCCTCCTCCAAGTATTCGACCATAAGGTGGAATCCTCTCCAAAGGGGCTGCCGGCCCTAGCTAGAAGAAGAGAGAAAGGGTGTCAACCCTAGGAGAGGAAGCAAGGGGAGAAGAAGAAAAGAGGGGGCCGACCACAAGGAAAATAGAAGAGGAATAGAATTGTGTTATGTTTTACAAGACACCACCTCCTCTTCTTTTAGAATCCTTGCTCAAGGCTAAAAAGGAAAGTTTTT
>JBBMJZ010000036.1:15132544-15145333 GCA_037833815.1 Zingiber zerumbet
GCGTAGACCGTTTAAGCGACCTATTTGTTTTTGCCACTTCCGACACTCCAAAAATTCCGGAAAAATATCCATAAAATACAGAAAATTCATGGCATATTCTTATTATAAAAATTTTCGGGCGTTACATCATCATGCTCAGATAATGCTCCGATCGAACGACAGCATAACCAGATGGCTGGGGCTATTCTTGGAGCTTTCAGAGAGCAACGAAGATACATGGACTACCCAAGTGAATATATCATTCAGGACGATATGCATATTCTTGATTATGGGTTCACTCCTACCGCTAATGCACCATCAAGTAGAGGTTCGAGAACTTGTCAACCAAGGTAAAGGTATGTTGATCCTCCTTGTATGAGCTGTGATACTATTTCTGAACCGCCAGTCTGGAGAGATCTATCAATTCAAGTTGGCTCATCTTTATTTATAAAAGCCCGAACAAGTTTTGGTGGTTATCCTACATCAGGTGGGTTTGGCCACTACTTCGATCCCCAATCATCTTCAGAGACATTTCCGGGTCCATCATCGTTGTCAACCGATAGAGATTTTGGCCACCCGACCACTTTAGAATTTTCAATGTTTGAATTAGGCCCTCATTTTCAGGGTAGTTTGGGACCTTATTATTTTACTCCTATAAATATTTTTGCTCTATTTCAAATGGAACACATGTCCGCAATGTCTAACCTCCAATTAGTAGATATATCTAGTATGCATTCTCATTTATCTGAAGCTAATGATGATGATCCAAAAGAGGGCAATTATGGGGATGACGAAGAGGCTGGAAATGATGCATATAACGACGTTATAGTCCAACAATTACATGAGCGAAATACGGGTGGTAGAATTCATTTTCTCAAACGATTCCTCCCACACCGAAATCGTCGACATCCGAGATGTGGTACCAATTGAATATAATTTGTAGCATATTTGATAAATGTTTTTATATTTAGACGTGGCAATCTTTCTGCCAATAATATAAATGTCAATTTTTCTTATATTTAGACGTGACAATCTT
Organism: Zingiber zerumbet; assembly: GCA_037833815.1. Taxonomy (NCBI): domain Eukaryota; kingdom Viridiplantae; phylum Streptophyta; class Magnoliopsida; order Zingiberales; family Zingiberaceae; genus Zingiber; species Zingiber zerumbet. The sequence continues at coordinate 15,133,560 of JBBMJZ010000036.1, forward strand.
AAATGTATTTGTTAAATCTCATAATTTATTTTGTTTTCAGTTTATTGAAATTATTTGCTAATATAACTTATAATATATTTAATAAATATAACTATAATTTATTATTATTATTTAAACATATGTTAATAAAACAATTTATCTTTGTAAAAGAAATTATAAAAATTTATTATGAATTTATTTTTTTTTTAAAAATAAAACTTAAACAAATAAAAAAAATGAAACAGTATGTAATTTTTTTTTTAAAAAACAATTACTGGGATTTAAGTCCCGATAATTAAAAGGTGTCAGGATTTAAATATGGGAATATGAGGAAACAAATAAATAATAATAATTACTGGGATTTAAATCCTGGATATGAATTCATCTCACCTAAATTTGTAAAAAGTTTTATTTTTACCTATTTTTGTAATAACTTTACTATTCATGCTTATTTTAAAAATTTTCTCGAGGGGAGGTTCTATCGGAGGTTTTCGTGGAGTTTTAAGGCTCTCCCTGTACGTGAGGGTTGAGCCACCACTAATTAATCGGAAAGTTATAAAAATAATTATAATTTTAATATAATTAACTGTTAAATATACTATCAAAGTCCAATTAAAAATATATAAAAAATTATGAGTTTATAAGATAAAAATATCTCTATTAGTATGAGACTTTTTGGGTAGAGTCCAAAATAAATTCATGAAAATTTAGGCTCAAAGTGGATAATATCATATTGTTGTCTAGATATCTGAAATCTTTTAGTCCTAAAATCTTTTGGTCCTAACAATAAAAAAAATACCGATGACTTAGAGGAAGAGATCTTTAGCATAATAGTCAAACCCTCCTTTGAATAACGAGAAAAATCAATATGATTTTTAGGTTAATAAAATTATTTTTAAATATTTGTTTTTGACAAAATCATATTTGTTTTAAATATCTTTCGATGAATCCTTCTTTTCAAAATTCTTATCCTAATTTTTTATATAGTGATAGATCCCTTAAACTTGTGTTTGAAAATATTTTTGTAAATTCTTTGATAAACAATAAATTTTTCATGAATTAATTACTGAAAACCATATTTTATTCTTGAGCACTTATCCTTGAAAATTTTAATTTTCAATTGTTGTGCATTCTATTCTCAATACTTAGAAAAATTTTAGAAATTTATAAAAATCTAATTTTAAAATTTAATTTGCAAAAACTATGGTTCTACATAAAATAAGTTTTTCTTTAACATTAGAAAATTATTTTGTAATTTTTACTCTCTTTACCCTTAGACAAAGTTGTAAATTTTTTTTCATTATTTTTCTCCTACTTTATTTTTACTGTGATCAAAGGGGAAGAATGAGAGATGAGCTCTTAATTATGTAAATTAAAAAATTTTAGTTTTAATTGCTTAACTGTTATTTTATTACCTCTATGTTTTTTTTTACCCTAACTCTAACTCGGATTGATGTACAACAAAAAGGGGAAGATTATTAGTACCCTGAGGTAGTTTTGATGCGATCAACCGAATTAGAGTTAGGTCATGTTGTGTTTTGATATTTGATGTTTGAGTGTGCAGGAACTTAGGAGCACAGAAAGTTGAGCGAAAGACGCAGCTAGCGAGAAGGGCGACACAGGAGAGAGTCGACGGGCTCAGTGTGTTCGAGGGATGAGACACTGTGGAAGAGTATGCTGGCGGACGAGAAGGAAGAACACAACGTTTTCGAGGGACAAGAAGCCGGAGCAGAAGGTTGCTTGAGAAGGTTGGAAAATGAGATCAGGTGAGCCTATTCTGGATGGCTGAAATCACCCAAGCGAGCGGAACCTGAGCAAGAGCCCAGACAAAAAAGTCAACCGGGAAGTTGACTTCAGCTAGGCGCCCCCGAGCTGCCTCACCCAGCGGGGGCCATATCGCAACGGTCCTGGCACTCGAAACTGAAAGTTTATCAAAACTCAACGTGTCACGATCCGTTGCGACCTGGATAAAATTATATCCATGTCCAGGCACCTAGAACCCTTCCAAGTACCCCGATCAAGCTAAGGTTGTAAATACAACCCTAATCCTAGTAGTTCAGAATCACTTGTACTACTTTGTGTGCTTCTAAGTGTTCTACTACTTTGTGTGCTTCTAACGCTTATAAGAGGCTGCTTCTCCGCTTACGACGAAAGGAGAATTTAATTAGTGCTTCATAGTTTTGGATTAACAACCTTCCCGGTTGTAACCAAGTAAAATCGGTAACATCTTTTTTTATTAGTTTATCAATTCTTTTTATACAAGTGTCTTATTATTTTAAAAGATCGAGAAAGGTTCTATTTTCTTTTTGAAGGGCAATTCAACTCCTCTTGTTGGCTGCATGGGTCCTATCACCATGTACTGAATTCTCAGGTATCTAAAGATGACTCATGGAAAAGGGTTACTATTCAAGAAGAATGAATGCAGAGAATAGTTCAATACTCTGGCCAGTGTTCTAAATGGCGGTTGAGGCAGCCGCCTAGGTGCCACCTAGGTGGGAGGCGGACCTCAACCACACCGCCTTGAACTGCACCACCTTGTGTTTAGGCAGCGGTAAAACGTTTCCGATCTAGACACGTCCGTATTCGTCCTCGGGGTCAGGCGACGCATCCGGGCACGCGCGACGGGTCTGGCTTAGGCGACGCGTCCAGACGCATCGCGTCCTGCACTGAAACACTTAAGTCGATTGCCGAATAGAATATGTTTTTTTTTAACTTAAGATTTAATTGAAACATTAAATTAATAATTTTATTCATGATTGGGATAATTTAAATATGCTTAATTAAAGCCCAAGAAAATTATCCTATATATATATATATTAAAAAAATTATTATTATTTATTTTTTAAAAAATATATTTAGATTAACTTTTTTTATTTTTAGTTAATATATTTTATAGTAATTTAAAAAAAAATTGATCTTTTATTTATTTTTTTATCCTTTAGTTAATATATTATTCAATTATGTATAAAAATAGTAAGAAAAATTCAACGGCCTAGGCAATCACTGACCACGCCGCCACCGCCCATTTACAACACTGACTCCGAGCAAGAAGTTAGGTAGAAAGGAGGTTAACTACATGGTATTGCTCGTTGTAACCTTATAACTAGGAGAAGTAAGAAACAGTAATGGTTTCCCGAAGCAGTGCTAAGGTTGAACTAAGAGACTTAGCCGTAGCCGTGTTTAAAGAAATATGGATCAGGTGAGTTATGACCGTGTTGGAGATAGAATTTGCAAAGTCGGTGAAGCTAAAGTGCAAGTGCAGCTGCTCTACACTCCCACACGAAAGCAACTCGTAGACATCTTAATAAAGGCGCTGCTAGGGCCTAACTTTGAGGGACTATGTAACGAGTTGGACATGTACAATATGTACAACCTAACTTGTGAGGGAGTGTTGAATTTCTCTCAAAGTTAGCCTATTTAGAATTAAATCTGGATTTTTCTAAATGTGGATTTTATCCTATAATCAGGATTTTCCTATATTGGATAATCTGGATTTTATCCTACAATCTCTGAATCTTCCTATATGGGATACCTTAAGTTTAGTATGATAATCAATGGTAATTTTGTTCCTTATTTTTAGGATTTATTATTATGTTCAGCCATGTAAATCATGTATATATTAGCATGTATTATTCTCCAATTGAAGCAATGAGAAATAAGTTAATTCTTCCTCAAAAATCTTCAGTTGTCAAAGCTCAGACTTTCCAAACAAAAATAAAAGTTGGCAGTTAGCCCAGTACATAGTCCACTATATAGATGAAAATAACGTTCAGTTTAAAGTTCAATTCGTAGGATCTACCAAATTTGTATGTCATTCTTGTTTTGTATTATATTAAATTAAACATTTATGATAACTTTGGTTTTAGTGTCAGTTTTAAATAAATGTTTGCATTACTTTAAGATCAGTTGTGATAAATTGGCTTATCCTTTGATTCTAGAATTGTTGAAAAGTTCTATATTGGATAACTTGTATTGAAGTGTTTGAAAAAAAAAAAGAAATCAGTGCTGATAAAAAGTGTAAGGTTTAAAAAACTACGGCTTGGGAAAATTTAGGAAAACTTAATAAAATTATGCAGATGACAAATATACTGGGTTAGGAGATCAACACTCTTGCCAAATTCCTACAAGATTGTACCGCTGTTGGCTAGCAAAGTATCCCTAATAGTCATGAACCAAGTATACTTGTCAAAAGGTGTTAATTGCACAAGATAGGGTAACATTCCCCAATGTCTAGGTCAACCTTCTTGATTCGTTTCGGAGTGACTTAAAATTGTTATACGTATCCTAATTTGAGTCACAAGTAAATTGTGTAGAATCTCTTTTAAGTTAAGGACCATAAAAAATAGAGTGTTAAATAATTTTCTAGTTAGGATTGTTGCTCTAAGTTAGAATTTATAATCCTATTCAGGAAAAATTACTCTTTGTTATATTATTGATTATCAGTCGCGTCTAAAAGCAAATAAATTCTGGGCATTATGGCAAACCTTCATTAAATCTTAGACTATATTTTGGAAAATTTACCAAAAGGCAATCAGGAATAATCAAACAATGTCACAGTAATTATTTTTTACCATATAATATCCAATTCCTAGAATACCCTAAATAACCAAAGCACATGCTCAAAGTACGGTTATGTTTTCATCAAATAATTTTTTAGACGCAAGTAAGCATTAATGTTCCAATTAGAATTTTTAGAAGCACATAATGGCCAAATTTTCTAATTGTGAAGATGCAAGATGATTTGCAGATCAATTTATACTATGAAGCATGATTTAAAATTTCGACCCGTATCAAAGTTTTAGTTTATAATCGAAACAATACGGTTTCGATACTATACTATTTCGTGTCTTGTCGATATAGTTTTGATTTTTTAAATATAAAAATTTAAAATATTTTCAAAAAATAACCTTAATATTAAAAAAAATACAAAATAAAAAAATATTTAAAAAAAAAGAAAATGCAAGCCGTGGGATCGTGACACCCCCGTGAGCTCGCAGATGTCGCCGTAGGATCCGACACCTCCATTACTGTCGCAGGTGGGGGTGAGTTGTCGGTTAATAACCGAACCGACCAAACTGTTTAAATTGAAACCAAACAAATTATTTTTTTTTACCTAACCAAACCAACCGAACTTTCATATGAAAATCAAACAAACCGAACTGATAAAACATTGGTTAAATCGGTCAAAAACCAAAATAACCGAACTTTTGATTTTTGTTGTCAGTGGCAAGGCCACAGGGTTGAACATGTTGGTGCTGCGAAAGATGATGGGAGATCAGAAGTAGAGCAAGGAACCTCCGAGGAAAGTAGGCTCATAAGTCACAACATCGACAAGGGCCGAAGGGCTGATGGTCAATGCGGGAATTCGAGATGGGACTGAGTGCTCATGTTAGTGACAGCTAATGAGACAAAGGGTGACAACGAGAGTCAAAGATGGGGCTAAGCGACGAGGATCGAGGGTTGCATGGAGAACGGGAGAGGAGAGGGTTGAGAGCATCTGTGGTGCTACTGCACTAGTCGCATGCAGGACGAGGGGACTCAGAGAGGGTTGTTGGCGACGTTTGTGACAAACAGAACTCGGGAGTTGGAAGGGTTAAGCAACAATCCAACGGCGAGAGCGATGGGAGGGGAGGGCAAGAGAGCGACAGGAATCGAGAGAGAAGGGGAGTCACGAATTACGAGATTAGGGGTTTTAAACTCCCTAACTAAACTCGGTTAGGACGGTTCCAATTTGAGCATAGCCAAATTTGGTTTAACCAAATCCAGGCTTAAAACCAAGATCGAACCGATTTGATCGAAATAATCAATATTTAAGAAAAAATTGAATTTTTGAATTAACTAAACTAAACTTTAACTTGTGATTAGTTTGATCATGAATTCGATTTAACCGACCTTTTGCACACCCCTAGCCACGAGATCATGGCCTGCGGTGCCGATGTTGCGTGGTGGGCAGAATGAAAATTTTCACGATACAAGATTTTAAATCTTACTTTAAAAGATTGACACAAAATGAAACACATGTAGCTTTATAAATTGAATTTTTATCAAAATAAGCTTTTTTAGGCATAAGAAAACATTAATGTTCTACTTAGGGTGTCTAGAACCTTAAAACGGCCAAACAAAAATTTAAAATTGCAAGCTGATTAGCCAGCTTTGTTTAACAATGATGATCAAGTCCAAAGGACTAAGGTTGAAGTGACCGAAGTGGGACTATTGATATTGGATGGATAGGGTCATTGATTATTTGCAAAATGGGAAGTTACGTAAAAACAAGGGTCGAGCCTACAGCTAAACCCCTCCAAGTTCAATGCACAAAGTTAACTTAGATTTGTTAAGGTACTATACAAGAGGAAATTCTTGATTTCACACTTGAGATGTCTCCACTAAGAAGAAGCTTTGTAAGTTTTGAGAGAAATACATGAGGCATGACTGGAAGTCACATCGGGGAACATAACTTGGCATTTAAAGTAATCAGGGCAAGATACGTATGGTAAATCCTGAGGGTCGAGGTTGCTGACTTCATGAAGAGATGTGGCTTATGTGAGAAATTTGCAAAAGTAGTTTGTAAGTCAACCGTGGAGTTATCAACCGTAGAAAACACACCAGACCCTTCTACCAATAGGGTATGGACAATTTCAAACAAAAACTAGAGGAAGCTGTGGTGGTGGTGGTTGACCACAATTCTAAGTGGGTATTAGTTGAACCAGTCTAAAACATAATCAGAAGCAGATGAAAATCCTCTTGTGCCATAATATTACCACCAGATTTGGCATTCCAAAACTCCTCATAACAGACAACAGGACTCAACTCTCAACCAATAGGAGCAACTTCAAGAAGTACTATTAGGAATACGACATAAAGCTTAAGTTCATTTTGATAGCACATTGATCAATAAATAGCGAAACTGAAAAGAAAGTGTGAATTTTGGTTACCTTCAGTAGGTTTTCTCAAGCATATTGTTTATAGAAAAGGCATCTCGATTGGCCCGCAAAAAATTAAAGTAGTGACCAAGTGGGAGCCACCTAAGATTGCTAGAGGTTCATAGTTTTCTTGGATTAGCAAGCTACTATCATTGTTTCATAGAGGATTTCTCCAAGATTGCAAGACATTTGACTCAAATCAAATTCATTTCAAACAAGGCTTGCAAGCTAATTTCCAGAACTCAACAAAGACTAGTTACTGCTCCCACCCTCATCATTCTCACGAGTGAAGACGGATTTGCCTTCTACATAGACGTGTCTAACCAAGGCTTCGGGGGCAATTTTGATGCAACTCGAGCAAGGGGTGGCTTATGCCTCCTCAATCCAATTGAAAGACCATGAGTGAAACTATCTAGTACTTGACTTAGAGCAAGCAGCCATTATTTTTGCTCTGAAAATGCAGAGACAATATTTCTACAGAATCATGTTTGATATTTACACCAATCATAAAATTTTAAAGTACTTCTTCACATAGAAGGAATTGAGCCTGCATTAGAGAAGATTGATGGAATTCATGAAAAACTATAAATGCACAATATTTCTACGGTAAATGTTGTAGCAGATGCACTGGGTAGGAAGTCCAAAAGAGTTTTAGCCCATTGCAGAATAGCAGTTTTAGACATGGTTCATCAAGTTTTGTGGTTAGATCTAATTGAGGTAGGCTAAACACGAAAAGCTATCTTAGTCATTCTCATAACACAATCCCCCTTGTTGCATGGATCAATTGCAAGATAAACATATGCAGTCAATTGCTGGAAAATTAAAACACGATCTAAAACAAAGTTCTCTCTTGATGATGAATGGATTCTATTATTTTGTGATGAGCAATGTCCCTGAATCACGTGGTTAAAAGCTCTTACAAGAAGCTCACTGTTCCATTGTGCTTGATATAATATGCACTCTAGTACTATTTGAATGTACAAAGACCTTTAGGAAAACTACTAGTGGCATAACATGGCATGATAAAATATAAAAAGCAATATGGTTCAATATATGGCTCATTGTTTAATTTGTTAATAAATTAAGGCAAAACATCAGAGGGCAGAACTCCTTCAGAAGATTCGTGCTCCTTTGTGGAAATGAGATCATATCACCATGGATTTTGTTTTCAAATTACCAAGATCTAGAAAGGACGTGATAAGATTTAGGTAGTTATAGACCAAATGACTAAATCGACACATTTTTTTTATCTATTTATTAGATCGACGCATTGGACCGCTTAACTACTCTTTATTGTACAAATATCATGAGATGACACGGAATTTCATTATCATGTTCGATCATAACCTCACTTTACATTTAAATTTTGGCAAAGTTTACAGAAGACTTGGGCACAGAGTTACATTTAATTTTGCCTTGCACTATCAAAAGGATGGTGAGTTAAAGTGTACTATCCTAACCTTAAGAAAAACTACTAGTGGTAGAATATAAAAAGTGATGTAGTGTGGCTCATTGTTTAATCTATCAACAAATTAAGGCAAAACACCACATGGTAGGACTCCTTCAGAAGATTCGTATCCCTTAGTGGAAATGGGAGCACATCACCATGAATTTTGTTGTCGAACTACTGAGATCCAAAAAGGGGCATGATGAGATTTAGGTAGTTGTAAACTAATTGACTAAATTGGTATAATTTTTATCCATTTTATGAGACTGACGCATTTGACTACTTGGATGACTAAATTGGTATAATTTTTATCCATTTATGAGACTGACATATTGGACTACTTAGCTGATCTTTATTGCAAAGATATCATGAGAATACACAGAATTCCATTGAGTATTATATTTGATCACGAGCCTCACTTCACGTCTAAATTTTAGCAAGTTTACAAAAGGCTTGGGCATTGAGTTACATTTAGTTCTATTTTCCACCCTCAAACAGAGGGTCAGTTAGAGTGTAATATCAAGACCCTAGAGGATCTCTTACAAAATTATATGCTAGAATTTGGGGATAGTTGAGAAAACCATTTACATTTGGTAGAGTTCACTTATAATAATAGCTTACATTTGACTATTTATATCACTACTTTCAAGGCACTATATGGTCAAGCGTGTAGATCACCCATGTTATGGGATGAAGGCGGCGAATGCCAACTACTTGGTCTATAGTGGCTTCAGCGAGATGTAGATATGGTGAAGATGATTAAACAAAGATTGTTGGCAGCTCAGAGTAGATAAAAAATCTATATAGACAAGAGACAGAGTCGGAGTTCCATGTGAGGGATTACCTATTTCTTTATGTATAAAAAGGAAGTTTCGGTATAAAAAGGAAGTTTAGCTCCTAGATTCATTGGACTCTTTCTGATTCTTAAACAAGTTGGCCTAGTGGCTCATAGACTATTGGAGCCCATGATGCCTTCCATGTATCAAAATAAATTATGTTTATGATTTATCACATCTGTCAGAGAGCTTAACAGTACTACTTGATCCAAATTCTACTTATGAGAGGCATGAGTCCGCAGCTTGGATTGCAAGTAGCAGCAACTTCGAAAGAAGGTGCATCACATAAAGATGGGTTAGCAACGTTCCTTTCATCAAAAGGCTACTTAGGAGTGCAAGGAAGATATACGAAATGGATTCTCACACCTTTTTTTCCTTCAAGTAACCGACTAAATTTGGAGTACCAAATTTTTTTAGGGATGCAGGATCTATAATATATATTTTTTTCTTAGGGACCTAGCTGTGAATTTCAAAACTTAGTGGACATTTGCAAAATTTCCAATTTAATTAACCTAATCTTCTTCTCGACTTATGCACTATCTCTTGCTTTATTAGCCACAGAGCATGTCTCTCTCTTCTTTTCTTCTTCCTCTGTTTGCACACAACACCATCTTCGCTGCACACCTGCTCCTCTTATTCAACAATGTCATTGAAGCAGCAACCTGAAGGTGGTCACTGTGACCACCACCACCTCCTCTATTTGCTACCAGCACAGGTCGTTACTGCTCCAAATTGCAAGCAGAAACACAGGGCGATTGATGGTTGTGGGCGCCGATGTTTCTCTTCTCAATTGTGGTCTTATTGCTTCTAATCAAGTACAAATTGAATTGATTTGAGGAGACCAGTCAGGTTGGAACTAATACAATCACTTTGTTCTCCTCCATAAGGTTGTTGAATCTTTTAGACTATAATCTCCATTATTTTTCTGTTTTTTATTCTCTTGAATTTATGATATCGGTAAAACTATGGTGGATTATGAATAGTTTTAAGGTCAACTCTTAAAGATGAAGTTTATATATTGTTGATGAGGTTTTTCTTGAGTTTGTTTTCTTCTCTTTCAATGCATTACAATTTAATTTTAGTTTTAAACCTCTTTGTTAATGATGGGAAACCCGTCACTTGTATAGAAAGGTGAACCCTAGTTAAATGCCCAGTAAACCCAAACAAAAAAAATATAGAAATGGTGCTCATAGTTTATCTTCTTCCTTTAACTTCAGATATTATTTCTGGGTACCACACATGTTTTCTATAGGTGTGTCCTAGTTAGAGGAGCCAAGAGTTGTTTTGTGGCAAGGCAGTGTGATTTTTGTCACCAATTAGGTGGGTGATCTTGCTTGTTTCTCAAATTTACACTGATGAAATAAATGAAATGAGAATTAACTTGAGATTACTTTAGAAAAGAATTATTTATGGACTCATCTCTATTCTTGTCTTGCTTGATAATTTCTTTTATATTGCTTGCATTTTTCACTAACAAATGATATAAAAAGGAGTATGAAAACCTAGGATAGTTCGCTTAAAAGAATTTGAACTATCATAAAAATTGTAATAAACTAGAATTTGTAATAAGTTATGCTAAATTAATAGAACAATGGATAAATTTCTTATATTTAGTATAGAACTTTATCTCTATGCTCCAAAAGGAGTTGCATGATTACTTAATGAATGCAACACTTAAACCAGAGTTTCGGCTCTGCGTTTTGAAGGGACTATGTGACCACTTAAGTTAAATTAAAAAATCAAATGCGTTACTTCTATTATAGTCTAGGATCTAAACATTCAAACGGCCCTTGGGTTTTGTCACATGTTTGTAGGTTTCAGTCATTTTACACAAGATAGTTTTCTCACTGGGTTGATTACCTTTTCTTTACGAGGTGCATTTCAAGGAGATTGTAGGTCGTTCACTCCTATATACGATGCATCCTTACTAGATGGAATATGGGTTATTCACCCTCTATTTTATATTTATATGTACTTCTATTTTAAGTGAATTGTGAGTTGTTCATCTTTATATACAATGCATCCTTTAGCATGAGATTGGGAATCATTCACCTTCGATAATTTATGTTGATTCTTATGTAAAATAAGATAGGAAATGTGTAACAATGTAAAAGAGGAAACGTAGGAAGAATGATAAACTATTTAACAGGGTACAAAAGAGGAACAATGAGAATTGTTTAATGATGCCACTATGTATATATAATGTTTTGTTGTTACCTCCTATGATATTATATCATACACATCTTTTCTTACCCTACCTTGCACTTGTGTGCTCACTACTAATTTTTCCTTTGATCTCCATATTCACAAACTTGAAGTGATCTTCAAGATTTGGATAGTATTTTAGAATCATCATGCCCAAAGATACCTAGCTACAACATTGGAGGCATTTCCATTAGTGTCGATTTATTTCATTTTTCATAGTGCATGAATTGTTTTGTTTATGTATTTTCTCTGTCAATGAGTCCAGTTATGCCAATCGACATTAGTCAAGTTGTGGTTGTCATTATTGTTGGACCCCGTGGTTGTTTTGATGTGATCAACCAAGTTGGTTAGGTCCTGCTTTGTGTTTGATCCCTGTGTCTGAGTGTG